>JAVQJD010025190.1:0-23641 GCA_036023655.1 Nannoperca australis | reverse complement strand
TAGTTAGCTAAGGCACCTGCAAACATAATACTGCACAGCTTTCTCATTTAGCCACTTAACAAGTTGCAACATGCTCTATCTTAACTTACAGCAATTTAGTTAGCCTAAATCTGACATTTGGATATTTAACTTAACTACCAGTGAAGACATGCTTGCTGAACACATACGTAGACATACTGAGTGTCAGGATCCCACAGTTCATTCTTCCTGCTGATGCCTCACATCTGTATCTACTTTTGTCTTCTTAAAGACTTCGTTTGTGGGTTCTTTACCCTGTTGGTAGTACATCTCACTACACAGCAGCTTTTAGGCATCTGTTGTTTGCAGAACAAAGTGACAAGCAGGCACCTTCATGCAATACAAAGTTGCTCTGTCTCTGTGAACTTTACAATGATAACAGAATTTTGAGTTTCAAATCTTCTACTGTTTAACTGTTTAACATCTATCGGAAGAGAAATGTACGTCATATATTTTGTGCCATTTGTTTTGGTTTGCGTGTGTGTGTGTGTGTGTGTGTTTGCGCATTTGAGTGATTTAGATTTTTACTCTAATTTCTATGTTAATGTTAAATTAGCAAGTTATCATTAAGTTAGCTAACGTTTCATTAGAATGATGTGACATAACGTGAACAAACATGTATAAACGTAAATTAAACTTTAATCAGTTTTCTCAACAGTGAACATGATTTCTGATTTCACTCACATCAGATAGATTTTCATATGCAATGGTGGTTGTTTAACAATTAACACAACTCCAACTTGATCCCACTCTACTTTACGACGTCCTCAAACTATGCCTTTTGTAATTGTTTTGGTTGAGGGACCCCTATTGGCAGAAATGACACACTGTACATTAAAAAAACACCTGATTAAAATTGATGCAGAAGAACTAGAAATATTGTCTTATTTATTCTTCTTGCTTATCAAAACCCGACTCAAGTGACATCACTTGAGGAAATACATCAGCCTTCATGCACCTCCCTCTTGAGACACAAAAGGCTTTATGCAAAAAGGCCAAGAAGGTAAGAAGGTGGAGCAAAACTATAATGGGAAAAAAGGGGATAAACATTTTAAAGAGAAACAGCATGAAAATGGAATGAAGAATAAAGAGAGAGAGATTAGAGAGGATTGACAGACAGGTGAGAACAAAGGATGGGTGAGTGAGAGCGGGAGTAACTGAAGTGAGAGTACATGGCAGATGGTGTGTGGGAGTTGATTACAATGATGCATGCAGGTGAGTGCTGAGCTGGATTGTAATGCGTTGCACTTTGACGCTGCGTTTCTAGACTTGAATCTGATCCATCCTGCAGCTCCTTAGTGACACAAAAAGGCTTTCTGGTCAGGACCCAGCTACAGCAGGAAATGCAGATTTATAGCTGCATCACTGTGACTGCATGCAGATGATGATATTTTTATTATCCCATAGTAAATTTACTGCATTCATACTGTTTTTAAAAAAAATAGGTGAACAGGGGAAGAAAGACAATCTTTTTCTAGACCGTTGAGATTAACATAGGCAAAAATCACGTGCAATTTAACATTTGGATGGTTCTGTGTGCTCTGTATACATGCACTGCATTTTATTACATTACTGCTACAACACAGCCTCTTTTCTCTAAACCACTCAGGGAAAAGATGCTTTCATTTACAGGTTGTGAAGTTGTAATTTGCAATTCAAAGCTGTTTGCGCTGTGTGCCGGCAAGGATATTAGAAATTACCTTTCTGTCCCAATCAACAGAGGTGTTTTTTCCCCCGTGTCACATTTACTCATCCTACAATGACGCACCTGCATCTGTGTCACGTAGACGGGCTTGTTGATGAGTATCCACGTGGACGTCTCATAGCAGGGAGGGATGGTGATGGAGCCCTCGTAGGTGATGTAGCGCGTGGTGTCAGGGTAAAGGTCGGCTATGTTCAGGCCCATCAATAAGAACGCATCATCTAGAGAGAGAAAGAAGAACGGAAAGGGAGAGAGAGAGAGTGTTAGGGTGATGCAGTGTGTTGTGTGAAAGGGCGTTATGTTCACACCCATTAACAGGAACGTGCTGTCAAAGGAAATAGACAAGAGATGAATACTGTGTGAGTGTTTTATGTAAAACACTGCATGAGATTATGAATCTATAATGTTTGGACCAATTAAAAGGAATGATTTGCCTGATAAAAAAACATAAACATGTTGGACCAGAGAGAGAGTGTGTGTATGTTTGTATTAATTAGGGCCAAATATCTCTTCCCACATTCACATTGCAGGAACTCACCTCCCATTTATGGACAAACCGCTGGCTCCCACAGGCTAAAGCATAAATTTTTAAGGTTAAGACTTGCTTCTTGGTTGAGGTTAGTGTGCGTCTCCAGTGAATTCATATAAGTCAATGTGATATCCACTGAAGTGAGAAAAAAACTAGTTTCTGTGTGCCAATGTGTGTGTGTGTGTGTGTGTGTGTGTGTGGTTGTGGTTATGGAGCTCTGCTATGTTTAGCCCCATTAACAGGAAGAAATTCCCCAGAGGGCTGTACATTTTCACAGCAGAGGTTGGAAAACAGATTTTGGCAATGTAGCACTGATTTGTATGAAATTACGTCTGCATTCTTCTTGATGCTAAACCACAGCAGTGTGTTTGTGCATGAGTGATGTTGTGTTACAGTATGTAGAGCACAGCGTACCATAGATCTCCCATCATCGGGAATGAACTGTCTAAAAGACACATTTCTAGCGGCATGGCTCAAGAGATGGCAGTTTCGGTCTGTAAGTCATTCAGTCTGTCCACCGCTTTGGTTCAGACTGAAATAAAACTATTTTGGAAGGATTGCTGTGAAATGTTGTAGAGACATACATGGTCCCTGGAGGATGACTCCTACTGACTTTGGTAAATCTTGCTTCTCCTCTAGCGCAACCACAAGGTTGACATTTGTGATTTTGAGTGAAATCTATTGGATCAGTTTCCATGAAATTTTGTAGATATGATGAATTGTAAGAACTTTGATGATCATCTGACTTTTCATCTAGCACCATCATCATGTCAAAATCTCAAACCACACACACCTCTACACACATCACACTGGTTTGTTTTAATTGGTTCTCTGCCTGTTAATGCAGGAGACATCAGATTAATCCTTCATATATCCACAGCCTCCTTCCAACTTGAAATCAGGGGTTCGTGTTTTTTTCTTGAAATACATTGCGAAGGCAACGCTGCTGGGTCACATTTTAAGATATGATGTAACCATTTACAACATGCAATACAGTAGGTTTATAACTAAAATAGTGTCTGATTGGAGTGATCATGTGCACTATTTGGCATTCATCACTGTTCTAATTAACAGTTTAAAGATTTGTGGTGCTGTGTCTTTACATCATGCCACTCTGCACCATCCAGACAACAATATGATTTCCTGAAGAAGGTCTCTCTCCATTTGTTGAGATATTGCTGTCATGCTCAAATCTGATTGGCTCGTGAACCGAAACAGCAGGTGTGGACGTCCACACAGTCTGTGCGCCCTGCACTAGTCATTGCCCTTGCATGATTAAAATAGGTACAGTATACTGGTCAGACCAAAGACATTCTATAAGATAATCTCATGTTATGTGGCAGTGGAATAGGTTATTTACAGCACAACAAGATATAGCCCTGTAGATGTTATTAGATGTTAGATGTTAAGTAGAATTAGCTTGTCTACATACAAAACACAGGTGAAGACGTGTGTGTGTGTGTGTATGTGTGTGTGTGTGTGTGAGTGAGAGAGAGAGAGAGAGAGAGAGAGAGAGTCTTTTGTCTTACGTCTGTAGTTGATTCTGGTGATAGTGTCTCTATTGAGCATACGGTTGAGGAAGGCGTTGGAGTTTTCAGAGAGCTGAGAGACGATAATGAGAGGGAGATCAAATATTCATCACAAACCAAAGTACAACACATACACACACAGACACACACAGACACACACAGACACACACACACACACACACACACACACACACACACACAAACACACAGTGCAGTAAATAACGTGGTGGTTTCAGGGCTGAAACATTAATTTTTTTTACTGTACTACAATCCTTGCATTAGTATAATGACAATCCATAATCCCCAACTGAGACGTTACGTATGTTATGAGCGAGTTCATCAAACCATGACTTGAGCTCTTTTACAGATTCAGTTGTTTCTTGATTGGTTCTTCATTGTGATTACCAGAAGGACATGCTGACCTTAATAAAGATAGAAACCACCGCGATGCCATGAGGGCTCCTAGCTGCCTCACTGTAGTTGGCGTACAGATCCTGGTTATAATGGATCAGCTGGACCTGAAAGAGACACACAGTGACACAGTTCAGGTTTGACATATGGTTCAGATTATCTGATGATTTGGCACCACGTTAAAAATCACTTAATCAGTCTTATTAATTAATTAGATTTGCTTCAGCATAAAAGGTCTGTACACCCCAGAAAGCAGCAAAGCAACTCACAGCAAATATGTGGGTTTAGAAGTTTAGTGATGTAGTGACTGCTCTAGCTGGTGGACTACTGTAGCCAGCCGCGCTAGTGCTGCTCAGCTATAACATGGCTGCTTTTTCATTTATAGCACATTCCTAGGTGTTCTCTCTCTATTAGGGTCAACTGCATTTTGGATTGGGTTTAATTGTATTTTGATCTAATTCAAATCAGGTCTAACTGTGCTTGGGTCTCCATTGGATTGGATCTCTCCTTTTGGGAAAATTAATGTATTCACTTCGGTTCCAGATAAGTTTTCCACAAGTTTGTGAAGACAACTCCACTGTTTTCTGGAAGGATATAGAGTGCTAATGTATATTTATAGGAAATTAAAATTAAATGTAACCAAAATCTCATAGACTTCGAGACGAGGGAACCAGAAGTGCAAACATGCTGACTCGTTTCTGGGTTTTAGGACTCATTCCTGCAGCAGTCAATTCCCAAAGTATTTCCAATCCATCTGGATTGTTTCCTAGATCCTGTTTGGTAATAAACTTCATAGACTTAGCCTACAGTTCTTTGGCTGGTAAAGGTTCAGTGACTTTGGAATCAATCAATCAGATCACTCTGAACATGTCTGACAGATGTAGAACCACAAACCCAATCAGCATAAGACATACATGGGGGAAGCCTCTCAGAAATGTACAGCTTCCATTTTAACATTTCTACATGTCTCTCTGGACAAAGTGGATTTACAAAACAAATGCAATATTGTAAACACTGACTAGTTAAAGTCAGAGATGCTCTGGAAATCTCCACAAAGACAAGTGGACAACTCGCTTTTCCAATTCTGACAACCAGGTTTGAACTCATTTCAAGGTGGATAACAGGCTTTGAGATAGGCTTTGAGAACAAGATTGCTAATATATGAAAAGTGTTCCTCTTAATGAGAGATGAATAATGTGTGTGGGTGTGGCGTCTGCATTTGTCTATTTTATGAGCATGTTCGCACTTTGCGTGTTTATGTGAGATAAAAAAACATTAATTAATCATTAATCATAATAAGCTTGCCAATGCCTCTGTCTGCTATCAGCAATTACCTTATCAGTCTGTTAGTATTCACTGCTCTGTTGCCTATGAAGATGTGTTCCTGTGTGTGTGTGTGTGTGTGTATCCTGTCTCTTACCTCTCCAGGAAAGCCCTGCCCATTGAGGAGGTGCTCGGAACCCTGGGAGTCCTCGCTCCCAAAATGGAGGCGGACCTCCTCCAGCCTGTAGCTGTAACCCAGCGGCCCCCCCGAGATGTTGACCAGGTGGGCTTTGTCTGGGCGCAGGGACACGTGCTTCCCCGTGTTGTACATGGTGCCTCCCATCTGCAAAGAAACAAACAAGGAGGGATGGGCGTTAATGATATGATGACACTGCAACTGATGACATTAGACATCTAGTATCTGGTATGCTTTGATAGTAAATGGTGAGTTTCATACAGGCTAACTTTAATAATATCCAGAATGAGGGAGCTTCTGTGCTCACAATCTGTGCTGTCCGTGTCCCCAAAAAATTATTGTTACACAAAACATGCTGAACATAAAGGAGAAAACATTGTTATAAGTAGAGGTCTTTCCAGTCTGAAACAGACAAGTACCTACCTGAACCCAACCTGACCTGATTTGAAGGGACCAGGGACAGACGCAACAATTATTAGATCTCATCCAAAATGTTGGCAAAAATGGGTCAAACTGGGGTTATAATTGATTTCTAGTCCTATGTTTCCCTTTCAGGTCAAAGGTCAAGTCCAAGTCAGGTCTCATGTCTTTATTTTCATGACAGAGTCCATGCCAAGTCACAAACATCAAGTCAAGTGCCTGTGCATGAGATGCTCCTTTTGAAAGAACTCCTTCTGCCTTCAATGACCTCCCAACCAATTAGCTTGTTGAATCTGTTCAGTTCTTCATTTCCTCTTTCGGACCTCAGCCGTAACCCCTGTTGGGTTCTAGACACTGGACTTTCAGTTGGTGGACCATATTAAAAAAGAGTTGAAAACATGGCAAGAACATCAACCACATCTCTTGCTGGATTCAAGCCAAGCTCAATGAAAAAACTGATATCAGGCACAAAAAAAACTAACGTTTTTCACTTTTTTGCCGTGCTAGCAGCTGGGCTCCAGGGATGACAATAAAGTTAATTTTAATAATTCTTTTGACTTCAGAATAAAATTGTATTAATTTAAGTAACGACATGTCTCCCTCAGGATGAATTATAATACATTGGGCAATCCACGGATTTTTCTTTAAGCGCAATCAAGTGAACATTTTTATTGACTTTGTTGGACTAAATGCCTGCTTAACTAACATTCCGTTCACCTATCTCCAGTTTTCCTTCTTTAGGCTTGGAGCATTAGGTTATATACTGTCTCTTTCAGAGCAGTAGTTCAGCTCTCTGTCTCCAAGGATGACTGGTCAGGATGCAGCTGTTCTGATAAGGCTGGTTTCCCAGGAGACCAGAGTCATTGGAGAAAGACAGCCCCAGACTCCACATTGATATACTGTCTCCTCTTTGTCTCTGAGATGTGCACTAAATATAATGTGGAGTAACATACAACATGACTTTTGTTAAATTAGGTAAGCATAGTTCCTTGTTGGGAATCCAGTACCCAATAGAATTTTTACACATCTTTAGCTTAGTGAGGAATAACATTATTTGGACTTGAGCATATGTCTAGCACAACGTTACTTAGTTAACCTTCAGAATTGGGTGGCAATACACAGTGTTCACTTGTACTGCTGTTCTCTATTCTCCTATTTCGAGCTTCAATAAATGCTTCTGTGTGAGTCAACCAGCATCCTGATTTTCATCACAACCTATACTTGTGTTTGATGTTAATTCACAAATGTTAGCATGCTAACATCCTTAACTAAGATGGTGAACATTGTAAACAGTACAAGCATGCACTGAAAATAAAATAAACTCCATGAACTACTTCTCATGACGTGAGGAAATGCAGTAAAATGTTTCTTTAAATACAACAGCACTGGTTCAACTGAAACAAACTTTAGGTCTATTACCATGTGCGTGTTGCTTATATAGTAAAAGTGTAACATATGCTACGTGACACTTTTACCCAAAGTGCTGTAATGAGACCCTTTTTTATTATAACATTGGTAACCCCATTGCCTCCAGACCTGGCAGCATTATGGCCCACTTGGAGAACTATGGCAGCTTTGTCTTGAATGGAAAAAGTGAGATGTGCTGTGATGTGACAGGGTTTGATGCCACCTCTATTTTTCTATATGTCTTATGGAGGCTTTACTGAGCTGACTGCCTCAGCCTAATTATGGAACAAGAGGAAAGTTCTGCTTCACTTGTTCATTTTGGATATTAATGTTATGTTATGCTAAGTTATATAAAGTCAACCAGAGCGAGAGGGAATGTATTTTGTAGGCAGGACAAAAGAACTACACAGTGCTGTCTTGGTTGGAAGTAGTTGTTTTGTGTGATCGTTCATGTATTGTAAATGAATGGAGCCCATAATAAGCACACAACATATTTAATCTAAGTAGTATGTTATGGGCCTATTGACCTATTTAGATGTTTACATGGCCTTCTTAAAGGGCTTAGCATGCTATCCTACTTCACACAGCTAACCAACAAATCAAAAACCAAGGCAGAGAGAATGAATGAATGACCATTTTTGTGCCCAAGAAGTTTGAAGTCAGGTTTTTAATGCAAAAATGCATTTATTTATCCACTTGAGTTAAATGTTTGCTCAGAACTTTTTTACCAAAGGCGTTTCCATATCCCATTTAGAGCATCAGCTCTTTCTCAAACCACTAGTAAGCATAAAAACGTTTTTGCGTGATTGAGGAAGATTTTATAAATCTTGCCATGCAGCTTTTCTAATGTGACACTTCAAAATGTGGTTCAAAATGTGTTCATGGGAACATGACTAATTTGAATCTACAGGGAATTAAGATGCTTGAAGATCTTCAAGACGGGCCCAGCAATAAATCATCTGGAGACACACCACCACACATACACACCATGTCACTTGAAGTATTTCTCATGCTCTCAGAGATCATTTCATTAAAGAAAACTAATATTTTTATTTATTCCTTTACAACAAAAAGAGATTACAACTAAATAAAAAGTAATTCTGATAATTAAACCTTAGATTTAACCCTGTTGTCTGCTGCCTAACTTCAAAACACAAAACTATTGAACTGGATCCTGGATTGAATGTGTTTGTGATTGGTTTACTATGTCTTTGTCAATTGCCTTGTACATTGTCTTTGTGCCTTGCTTTGTCCTAAAACAGGACAAATTCCTCCATATTTACAGTGTATGACGAATAAAGTGATTGTTTGTGTGGATTAAAACAGCTTTTCCTGTTGTTATATGGGCCCAGAGCCTCATGTCGTCAGCTCCTCACAGCGCCCCTGGCAACACATAAACCATTAACGCTCTTTACCCGCATGCCAACCATCTCCATCATACATATTATATGACATTTGCTACATTCACATATTCATTACTGCTGTTTGTATATAATAAATGAAGAGAAAGCACTCAGCTTCAGTTTAATTGTGGCATGCCACTGACGGGGTAGTATGAAATTTAACCATTACTCACGAGCCAGGAATCTATTCTGAGAATAATCCTTAAAGAAAAGCACGTCATTTTTAAAAGGAGCTAAGGATTTAGAATCTAAAAATGACTGAATGATTTTTACTCTTCTACGTCACTCAACAACAGGTCCAGCAACAGGCAGCACAGAGGCAAAGCACCTTTCTATTACTATCTAGATATTTTTCAGAATGCAAGAACAATTTTGCCTTCTTATGCTTTTTTTTTTTTACTGTTTTGAGCTTGTAAGATTAATTATACTCTCTGGACTGCACACACTTATTGTAAACTTGATGAATGCCACCTGTTCATGTGTGCGTTTCTGAGCTTTGATCATTAGAATAATCGACGACCCTAAAGTTTAATTCACAGAAATGTTACGCAAGAGTAAAAACAGCTTGAAGTGTCAGCAGTGATTTTTGGCGATCCAAAAAAATGTCCTGTCATTGCACAGCTGTACTGTTAAACAAATAAAGAAAATCTTTGACATCAGATATCAGATAAACATCTTGATAAAGCTAAAGTGTTCCATTGCCAGAGATGGATGAGAGAATACATTCCATTACAGGTGATGTTACGCTGTTGGGTGGATAATGGATGTTCTTCTGGACAGTGACCTGCATAAAGACTCTGAAGCAGTTGTTGGAGTGAGAATTACTTTAGTAACTGCTCATATGGGGAACAGAATATAACATTTACGTTCTGTTTAAATGCATCTTAAGTCACACTGACCAGAGTGACCAGGTCTTAATTAGTAGTTACTCATGTTTTTCACCTGTAGAGAAAGGCAGACTACCTGTATATGACTTGTACGACTGGCCTGGACCACTTCTGGATATGTTTTGTGCCAAAGAGAATATTATAAATACAGGAAAAGGTGAATGGGACAGGTTCTCTTCATCCTGTGAGAATCCTCCATCATGTGCACTGGTATGTCTCATGAGAACAAATCTGTTTGTACGAGGGATTCTTCCATTGGGGAGCAAATAGGCCTAAAAACGTCTAAAGCCTGAAAATCAGGACAATATATGAATAATTATATAGTATTAATAGCAAGCAGCCTCAGCTATAAGGGAAAGGCTGATTAAAGCTATAACGGTGAAACATCATTGTGACAGCTAAATAAAAAGACACAACTGTGTTGTTTTTTTACATTAAGTTCTAAATCATAGTATGATCTGAAGTTAAAGTGAAGGAACAGCTGTTTCTACAGATGAGCAACACAGCAGCAGAAATGTCAATGGATTTCTACATAAAAAAAAATAAAAAGCATTAGAGTTGCAAAGCAGGTGGGGTTTGGCAACTGCATGTGAGAGCTCCCTGCACTGGATTGAGGAAAACAAATCAAACATACTCCAAGTAATTGAGTACAAACAGGTTAAAGCTGTTAGATGTGTGGTCCAAACCAAACCAGCGTGAGGCAGGTCTTCAAAGCCTTTGTCTGTTTTTCTGCCAAGCATATGATGGAATCAAATGTATGGAGAGAAAGGAAAGACTGAGGGGCAAGAGTGTCGATAGAGAGAAGGGGGAAAGACAATTATGAAAAAGTAGAAAAGTCAGAATTGGATGACAGGAAGAAAAATGTGACACTCGTGAACAAAATTAGAAAGTGAAAGAAGGGACTGCAGGAAAATGCAAATAAGGAAAAAGAAGAATAGGTGTGGATGGAAAAGAGACTAATAGAGAACAGACAGGATGGAGATGGCATTAATAATGGCAGAGATGAAAGTGAAGAAAAGGAGAGCCGTGATGGCTGAATGGTTATGGAGCTGGACATGAAATCTAATGAGAACCTCTGAGGAGGCTCAAACCCTGCTGACAAAGAGGTGAAATGGAGGAACATTAAACGTTCGTCTTTCTTTAACTGTAAATGCTCTGACTGAAGTGTTATTCATATGGAAGAGCACAGCTTTCAGCTTCAGACTTTTTTTCTTGAACAGCTTACTGGACAAAACTATGAATTTGTTCTTGTTTCTCCAGTTGTTTCCAAGCTTGAGCACCAGAACCACAGATGTATTAAAGGAACACTCCAGCAATTTAGTATTGTACTTCCATAGGCTGAGGTATCATGACTATTAGTCCCTAGAATGGCTCAACCTCTTAAAACACTAGGTTCTACACTTCCCTTAGTGCAACTCAACAGCATGTTTTTGTTAAACCTTGCCTGGTAAACAGCCAAACCTTTCAAACTCCACACCCGTCTCTCCATCAGTGATTGTCATTTAGCTTAGCAACAGTAACTAACTCTGTCAAGCTTTGGATTTTTCCACACATTTAAATGGTGTGAATGGGGCTGTAGTGAGACTGAGAATATGTATATAAGGATTTTAACCTTTCCAAACCTGAAAATAGCAAAAGCCTAAGCAATGAATTAAACAGTGTGCATGACTGTTCTAACGCTAGGTCTGGCTAACTAGCTTACTACTTACAGTAGCTTAACCCAGAGTTCCTTTCAAGAACAAGGAGCATTTCATACCACATTGTTTTGTTGGGTGACCAGTTGCAAACACATCTTCAAGCTAGTGGCTCTGTCTAACTTCTTCAATTTGGGAAAGTTTACGCTTGCGCAACTTCGGCCAAACTTATAACAAGATTGCATTACATTTGTTAAACGCATCAGTTAGTACTCATCATACTGTACAACTTTTTCTTTTGTAATGTTAAACATGAAATATACTGTTTGAAAGTATTGTGAACCAAAAGGCATCAGTCTAACCTACGTCTTCTTTGTCCATGTAGCTAAGCAGCCAAGAGGGAAATAAAAACCTGATATAAATGTATGTTACCAATGTATGTTAAAACAAGCCAGCTTGAAACATTTAAAAGTCAGCTGGAAACCCTGTTTTCAAGCAACTCATGGAGTTAAAGTTTGCTAAATTTGCTGATGAAATCTGCTAACAGATGTAATTTCAGCAAGCAAATTGGCACCTAAGAGCTTTAAATAAGCCTGCTTTTGTCTACTTCTCAAGAACCCCAAAATGAATGGTAAATGGTCAATTATGCAAAGAAGAATATACTAATTTAGGGGGGCATGTTATACATACAAAAAACACATCATACGGATAATTTACTTTGTAGCATTTTCTCCTTTTTTTAAATACACCATGAGAGAAATATTCAAGACTGACTTGTGCTTCCCAGAAAAATCATTAGTCAAAAGAAGAACACAATTTGCTCAGTTCACACCTTTTTGCTTCTTTGAGGGGTTTAATTTGCAATTAGTGAAGATGTATGACTTGGGCAGACAGTGGGAAATGAGCCACATACAATAATAGAAAGATTCAGGGTGGCATCATTATATACACATATCTATATGTAGTTATATATTATATCTATATGTAGTAGCTCATTATACATGGTGCTATCATCATTATACATGAAGTTACAGTCCAGAGAACTGATGGGAGATAGTAGAACTGCTGTTTGTACTTCCATAAATGCCATGAATTATTAGTTTAATTTACGTTTCCTGAAAATAGCGAGCATACTGCATACCATTAACCAAACACACCCTAACATCTCACACTAGAAATTAATTGTAAGAGCAACAGATACTGACAAAGACACAATGAAGGAACCAGTCAGTCAAGCAATTACAAATCCAGTAGGAAAGAAACAAAAGAAAAAACTGAATTAGATAAACCAACAGAGAAAGACAGAATAATAATGAGCAAAAGAGGGGGAAAAAACTGAAAAAGAAATGGACAGAACTGGGCACAAATTACAGAAACTTTAATGATTGGGTTGGAGGGACAGTTTGAAAGACAGAGAAACATGTTTGGACCGTTAGAGAAATGTGAAATAAGAAGAGCTTTAGCTCCTCAGAGAAACAGTAGAGAAAATGAAATGCTAATATTTAAAAGAGGAAAAGTGATCGGTCCCACCTGGGCCTGGGCTGTAGTAGGCCACTGCATTATGCATGTAACCCAATGAGCACACAGTGAGGGACAAGGTTTTAATTTAAGTTCTGTGCCCTGTCGGTATCTATTAGAGACAAGCTCCCTGGCTATCCCTCTGTTGACACTGTGGGCTTAATTATCACACCAGAGGATGGTGAGTAGAAAGCTCTGCTTTGCTTGCTCTTTCGCAGCATTATCTTGCTGGAGGACGGTGATTTCCAACCACTCTCTCCTTCGGGGATCCTAGCTACGCACTCATGATGAAAAGACACACGCTGCAGGGCTGAGCATCTCTTACCAGACTAATCCACACTTCAAGATGTTTACTGCTTCTTTTTCAGCAGCGTGAAACGTATTTGTGATGTGACCCTAACAGTATCCTAATAGTGCTCTAATATAATACTCAAATTCTATCTATAGAAATGTTAATGGAAGTGCAATTCAGAGCTTGAGATGGCAAGATCTTTTGCAGTGAATCTTTCCAAAAGGACACATGAAAATATTACATAATGCTTTTTGAAGTCACATTTTCAAACTTATATTGGATTTGGAAAAGACCATACACCTAGAGTTAACATTTGGAATTTTGAATTAGGATGTTTTGCTTTTAGATCAGCAACTGAACCTAGATTTGAAAGTTGTTTTGGGAGATGCCATTAAAGATCTGGATATTACAATATTGATTAAAGCAGCCAAAATTCCAAGTCCTTAACCTTCCTAATCTAGGATGCCCACTTCTAAAACAATATGTTAACTTCCTAATCCAATATGGAGGCTCCAAATTCAATATGCAGCTCCACAGATGGGTTATGAAAGTTAGTGCCATTCAGTATAACAGTGCAGAAATAGTGGGACCATTGTTTGTATTGAAGGTCCTTGTTAGTTTTGGAAGCTGGCCTATTAGTCAGCATTTTAATGTCAGAAGTTCACCTTTCAAATCTAGTATGCCAACGTCCAAAACCCATATGTCAACTTCCAAATCCAATATATTAGTTCCCAATTCAGTTTGCAACTTGGTTTTGGAAGGTAGCCTATTACCTATGAAAGTCAGGACACAGAAGTCATACTTCCTTATACAGTTCTTTCACCTTACAAATCAACTATGTGGACTTCTAAAACCAATGTTAACTTCCCAATCTAATATGGCAGTTCACAATTTAGCTCCATATTTTGCTTTTAGAAGTTGAATTCTGGAAGTCAGCATATAGATTTGGAAGTCACTTGCAGGTATTTAACCTTATGTCTATCCACACTGACCTCCTCCCTGTGAGGTTGTATGGCTCTCTAACACCACACTTAGGGTTCATGGTTACAGAACTGACTGAATTACGTGCTGCTATATTTGTAATACAAAATGCAAAGCTGGCCAGGGCAATATGTCTAACTTGAGAAAACACCTTGTCAAACACAACCTATATCTAAAAGCTGAAGAGTGTACCATGTTTGATAGCCTGAAAGCCACTGAAAGTCCCCCTGCAGCAGCCGCAGCTAACGTTAGCATGGTAAAGTCATAATTCACAGTACCACTAGAGGTCATTGTCACATAACAGCTGTTTTAAAGTCATTGCACCAGTTTTAGAATTGCTTTTAAGATTTTTTGTAGTTTTTGAATCATTGAATGGTGCCATTTTTCTTGTGAGGACATTCTCTACGCTCTCTACCTCAAGGTTGTTTGAGTTCTGAGGAGATAATGAGACATGCAAAAGTTAAAGTGTTTCGTGGTCAAACTGTAAAAGCACAGTGGTACAACATTTGTTTTGTTGGATTCAATGTAGTACACGTGTAATAACCTTCTGTCTCTTTACTTATTGTGAAGTCCAGGATACATTAACAATGATATTATGTACTGCTCCTGAAATTACAAGTGTGGGAATCATCAGTCTGATTGATTGCTTTCAGAAGAAGAGCATTTGGCTCGTGTAACCTTCAGCCAGTGTGGGGCTATTAACATCTGCTTATTAGCTTTGAAGGTTACAACTGTTCCAGCACTTATTCATAACCAAAACTAATTCCTCTCCTTCATTCAAATCCCTCATTAGACACTAACTACTGCCATCGTTTTAATTACGTTCATTTAATTGATTATATATTTATTGGATGACTGTACCACTGCAACTATAACATGCTCTGTTCTTTGTGATTTGAACGCCAAATGCACTGCATGCTGGGTATTCATGGCCTTGAAAAGGTTGAAACTGCTTTCATTCCCACACTCTTTTCAAATGTGATATAGCCTCAAGGGCTTTTAGTTGAAGGTTTGTAGGTCAGTAGAATCGCTTGGCCTTTGGGTCATATAGCCTCATGAGTATTTCAGCCTTTTTCCAACTCACTTATTGAATATTGGTGTATTTACTTGTAATGGCAGCAGATGTTCTGACTCCAAGATGATGTCTGACATCTGCTAATAGCAATAACCAGCACTGACAAATAATAACTAAGTCCAGTTCACTGGATGTGCTAACATCATCAAGACTCATTTGTGTTGAAACCCCATAATCATCCACTGGCTAATTTGACCTTTTATTGGTGTGTAAATGTGGTGTTCAAGCAAGCTTCCTTTTATAATTCTCATATTTTTCTTATGAGAATGTATTGCCCGATGTGTGCCTGTCGATCCCATCCTAAATTAAATTTTCTGTGTTGTTGCAACAACATTTTGGAAAATAGTCAAGATATCGACATGGACACATTGGAGCTACTTCAAAAATGTGGTTCTGCTAATCATTTTCTTTAAAGCTGCACTACAGTAGGTAGTTTCAGTACTGCAAACTTGTAATTTGTCACATCCTGTGAGCAGAACTGATTTCCTGCCAGTAATGCCAGAATTTCATTTGAGCAAAGAGACCCAATATAGTGTGTACTGCACGCCATGTGTGTTATAGTGAATGGGTGAGTGGGAAAGTGCTGCTGCTGGTCTCACAGGTTTGATGAAAGGCTTGATTGGCTGAAATTCAGGTTCAGTTCATCTGTTTGCCTTTGAGTTGGTCCACTTCCTGTTCACACTGACCTTTTCCAGTGAACTGAGAACTATAAACTCTCAAGTCTCATAAAGTCCAGAACAAAGATTCACTACGAGACGAGTTGAAACCTGCAGGAACTTGCAATGTGATGGTCTGCAATGTTCTGAAACCTGCAAGTTTACACCAATGGGACTAGACGAGACATAGTTTCTATAGCAACGACTCTCTGTACTTCTGTTGTAACTGCCGGCTTTTTAGGCATTTTCTGTAGCGTCTTAAAATATGAATGAGGATAGTGATAGGGAGTTACTTGCTACAGTTGCATTTCTAACATTAAAATGCACCAAAAACACATTATCAGTATTAATAGTATAGACCGCTACCGGACTTTGTGTTTCATAAAAGTGACAAACACTAGGATTAAAAAACCTTTTTAGGGGTGAATAAGAGCTAAACTGAAAAATTGGCCAAGCCTTTATATCGTCCGATATATTGTATAAATCACAGTAACACAAAATTAGAACGTAAACACAACAATGTTTCATTTGTTTACCCCTTCATCTGGAAAAAGAACTAAAAATAAAGTTCCTTTCAACTTTAATCTGTCAAAAAATCATAATAATCTGGAATCAGAGCAAAGCAGATACACGTATATACTGTGTTACCATGACACTCATACTGATCCATCAATGTCCCTTTTTTCTACTGTGACTCCTAGAGCTTGTAAGTGCTTAAGCCCCTGTGTGTGTGTGTGTGTGTGTGTGTGTGTGTGTGTGTGTGTGTGTGAGAGAGAGAGATAGGCTGTCAAAATGATTAATTCCCCGTTTGAATGACCCCACGCTCACCTCTGTCTACTTCCATCTACTCTCCTCCTTCATCTCCTCTCATTCCCTTACCATTTATTCTTTTCTTTTCTCCTCCAACCTCCTGACTTGTTCTCTCTAGTCCTGTTCTCCACTTCACTCCTCTCCCCTTTCTAATCACTACCTCCTTTCAGTCGGTTTTCTTTTAGTTCTTTTTCTCATTTTATTTCACTTGGTTCTCTCTTGACATTTCTCTTGTCGCTCAAGTCAAACTGATCTTTAGCTGCTTCCTCTATTCTCCCCTATGTGTTCTCCTCCAGTAAACAGTGAAATTTTCAAAGGGCATTTAGGCAAGAAACATCCAATCACAAAGCTTCAAGTTCTGTTACATGGGCTATAGAAGAGTGCCCTGAGACAACTTTGTTATGATATGGCGCTATATAAATAAAATTTAATTGGGCTGTTACAGACGGGTGGAACATGCCACTTACCTCTACCTGTGAGTAACAGCTACCTCAGATGAATGGGAGGACTGGCAATTTCGTAAATGTCTCAATTCTAACCTTAAACTGGACTAAACTAAACACAGATCTCGTAAGCTCTCTCTGTGTAATGATAGTCATCTCAGCTCTCTTCTTCCAGTTCAGCTACAACCCGGCAAATGCTGAATGTGCCACAGACGAAGATGTTTCACAGACACAGTGAACATCAATGATGCTTTTGAACATTTCAGTCAAAAATCTGCTTCAAGGTTGACAGTTTGTCAAGATGAGTGACAAGGCTTAGGACGTGAACTTGCGCTCACAAGAAAAACAGCAGCAAATAGCCAATACATCCTGTTTCCATTTACCTGACCAGGACTTATATATATATATATATATATATATATATATATATATATATATGAATAAAAGATCGTTTTGAGGGTGTTTTGCCCTTTATTTGATAGTGATAGTAGAGACAGAGTCAGAAAAGGCAGGGAGAGAGAGCTGTATGGCATGCAACAAAGGTTCCTGGCTGGAACTGAACCGGGGACTCTGCGGTTATATGTTATGCGGCATACCCACATGGCCACCAGACACCCCATGATAAAGACTCCTAGTGGATGTGCAAATTATGATTCTTATTTGTAACAAAGTGTTTACTGTTGTAGCAACACAAAACCTCAGAGGGAGCAAGTCAGGGTGGATTCTTTTTTTCAACCCTAATTAGTAGATTTTGTGCCTAAACAGTTGCATGAATAACTTTGTACTGGTATCTTATCCGTTTTAGATGACAGTGACAAACAACATGTAGTTTGGGCCGAAGTTAGTGGCATGAGCTTCGCTTTACACACGGCTATAATCCTCCAGTAAAAAGAGAAGAAGAAGTGGAGGTTGTGAACCGGAAACAAGTGGCCTTCTACTAGAGAAACATGGAGAGAGGTCCTCAGGGGTTTGTTTCTATTGGGCAAGGTTTAATTGTTCTTTCATCTTGGCCATGTTTCATGCTGTCCGGAGACGAAGACAAATTCAGCGGAAACAGCTGATCAGTCAAGTGAGTTAAATATTTGAGTGCCTTTGTAGCCGAGCGTTTACAGCACATGCCACATAAACGCCAGTTCAATTCCAGTCGGAGGCTTTTGTTGCTTATCTTACCTCCCCCTCTCCTCCAGCTTCATGTCTGCATTCTTCCATCCATTCCGTAAAGTGAAAATGCCAAAATAAAATGTTCGCTACGTCAGAGCTCAAAGGCATTTCCATATCCCAATTATTGCGTCAACATCTTGAGCAAATGAAAAGCTTTTTTGCACAATTGAGGATGTTTTTATTAAATGTTGCTATCTCCATGCAGCTTTCTAATGCGATATGTCAAAATGCACATAAATACACGTTTATGGGAACACTGCTAATGTTGTACTGACAGTTGGGGCATCAAAGCTTTACAGAAAAAGGTCCTTGTGAAAGGCAATGATGAGCAGCCCATTGGTTTAATTTGTTAATGTCTGTTGTGCCCAGCTGAAGATGAGGAGAAGGAGCTAACACATGGATGAATTAATAAAGCTGATGCAGTGTGGTAGAATCATTGCTGACAAATCTTCCCAGTGGTCTTGAAGATCAAACTCAATCTCTCCTTTACCATAACTCTCTGGATATTATTTTTTAATGCCACATTAAAATGAAATTAATTTTAATAAATATGTCCAAATCGTCTCTGGGTTGGTTAATGAGAGATTGTTGTCACGGATCAATTACTGCGTGACTGAGTGGGTGTGTGCATGTCTTTGTGTGTGAATGTGTGTGTGCCTTTGTGTACTGGAGTCAGTCCATGAGACATGAGATAGGATATGACTAATGAACTGTCACTTTCACAACACACACGCGCACGCACACACACGCACAGGCACACACACACACACACACACACACGTGTACTGTCCAATCTATTAGTAAAATGTCAGCATGCTGCAGAGCTTTCAAAGTGTCTGTGAAGACAGTCATTTGTCATATTTGGAGGTCTTATCGCACCTTTCTGCAGCATCTCTTTGCTTTGAATGTGAAAGTCACCGTCACTGCGTCGGATGTAAAAGAAGTTGATGGCCTTTTCAGAGCAGCATGGTCACAAGTTGACTTATAATAGACTGCAGTGGGATTTTGTTGCTGATTGGCTATTAATGAACATCCATCATTGAAACTATGTTTACCTGCAAAATGACTGATAGCAGCCTACAAACAGCTTAATGGGCAGCTGAGTATGCTAAAGTGGATTGAGTTAGCGTTTCACCACCTCCCCTTTTGCTGTTGCCTCCTTCCCAAAAGAACAAGCCAAATAAAATATGCACAGATCACATGACATCACCTTCCAAACCTTATTGACCTTCTGCATTTCAGAAACAAGGAAGTGCTCCGCTGTTTTGTCTACTCTCAAAGTGGGAATGTGTTGTGTAGGTCGCTTGTGGTCAACTTCTGCCTTTATTTTAGCAAATATCTGACCAGTTTTACAATATAACAATTAACAATGAGGGCTGCCAGAGCTGGAAGAAAATGAGAGACTCTTACACAACAGTCTTAAGCTGCCAGTAAACTCTGTAAGAACTGCTTGTCAGATGGTCAGTAATTCAAGACATTCAAGGCCACTTCACGCCGTGACTGGCCATTTCCATTCGTTACAAAACTATCTGTGACACTTTTCAGAGTGCAACACTGTGAATGTTTTCCAGGAGAGACTGTCTGGGAATGTTAGATGGTGGATCCCCAACCCGGGTTTGTACAAAAGTGTAGAAATGATGTTCGGGTTCCGTCACGGAACTTGGTGCTTCCTGTTCAGCACTGGGGTTTGTTATTTATGTGACAACACATGAACGCAACACACAGACGATAAATACTCACGCAGCCTAGCTAAATGGAGGATGTCAAACTAAATTTGACATCAGAAAAGTTTGAAAAAACAATGCAGGGAAATCAACAGTATGGAGACATTTTAATTTGCTACATAGAAAACAGAATGCTTGTGAGGTTCGGGTCAGGCTCATTTACTTCTCTCTCAGACGCAGATCAGGTTTAGACAGAAATATGTGGCCCAACTCACACTCTAGTCCACTCCAACAAAACCACAGCCTTTATATGCAAATATTTGCTCAGCATGCACTTAAAGGTGATGTGGATGGTACAGGGTGAAGGTTAGTGCAAATGTACACGCCAAATCATTTTTTCTTTAAGATGTTTCTGTCATTTTAGGTAGTTCTTGTCAGGCTGATGTTTGTTTAAGAGTTTGTTTGTCTGATAAATTAGTTTTTAATTAGTTATTTGATGCTGATTTGTGTACAGTAGGAGGAAGTGGAGGTGCGTCGTCCATATTTATATACAGTCTATGATTTGTACTTCCTGTGATACCAAAAGTACAAACTCTTCAGCTGAGTTTGTGCAGCACTTACTTTCTGTGTGCCTGTGCATCTAGATGAATGTGTGGGAACAGTGAGGATTACTGTAAAACTGTATGTAAATGTGGCCTGTGAATTTCCAAGCAACAAAGAAATCTGTTGCTGACAACAGGAGCCAAAACAGCCAATCTGTTGTGCAACAGCTTTGGAGGAAATTAACTTACAAGAAGCTCGAGTACAAGAGAGGCTGGCTCAAGAAACTGGATAACATAAAGGTGCACAATACACTGCACACACACATACACAAAGTCAAAAGTGTGCAATTTGGTTTTTGACTCTATAACCTGCACATACACCCACAAGCAATCCACAGTCACACAAACACATGCACTCCCATTTGCCCTTGATCTTTGATGTCATTTTCTCACACACAAACACAATCTCACCGTACACATGCTTTCCATTCCTCTTTCCTGCTCCCTCCCTCTTCTCAGCATACTCCCAAACACACAGTCGCCAGGACAGATGGCAATGCTATGTGCTCTCGCTCGGCAGATGCACAAGAGCATTAATCATGAAAATAGAGGATTTGTCTCTTACTACAGTTGTTCCGCTTGCTGTAAAGAGCCCTGATGAATTTCTCTTTTGAAGAACATCGACTGTCCAACCTTATCTAAATAGTGCATATGCATATGTGTCTCGTAAGACAGAAAGGAATTGGCTATTTGAAGGTTATAAACCAAGAAATCCCATAATATGAGACAAAAAATGGCACATTCCTCAGATATCAAGTGTTGGGGAGGAGAAAAGCAGATTACAAGGCAAAATCTTTCTTGTTGCCGATTCTATGAATTAAATATTTATTAATATTATAGCAATGTATTTATATTGGGGTGACTCATAGCAGGAATTATGACACATCACATTCACAAATCCTGTGGTCCTGGGAGGCTCAGAGGGTTAGAGTTAGCAGTAATTCTCCCACCAGGTGCAGCCACAGTCAAATTTATGCACACACGGCAATGTGACACTCTGGATAAAAACAGCATGTGATTAGTTCATCTCTGGCCAGTAGCGTGATCAGTTGGCACTCCTGTTCAGTCAGTTCACTGTGATAGGTCTTGGGCCTGGTGAAGTGCTGCAGCTTAGGAGCTTGGATGCATTGCCACAGCATTTGGTATAGATATACACATGGTGCCAAGAGCAAGAATCCTTCTGACTTTTGTGACGCCACTAGCATGTCAAAATCGTAATTTTTTCCAATACTTTGGTTTATGACCTAATTCCTCCAAAACTAAAACCATCATCCTCAGCTGTAGCCTACTTCTTTGTTTGTGCTAATTAGCACATGTTAGCATGCTAACCCACTAAGCGAAGACAGTGAACATGGTAAACATTATACCTGCTTAACATGAGCATGTTAGCATCATCAATGTCAGCATGTTAGCATGCTAAAGTTAGCATTTAGCCCAAAACACCACTGTGCCAAACTGTGTCTGAATGTTGAATCTACTATATATGGTATAGTAGGCTATATGGTGTTGTTGTCTTAAAGGGGTGCTCCAATTATTTCATATTGTACTCCCATAAAAATGAGGGAATTACAAAACAGATTTCAACAAAAGAACGACTGAAACAGATGCTGCCAGGAGGCGAGATATATTGACTTTTAAGAGCAACACACATTGGTGGCATTATGCAAGTAACAATACTCACGCATTACATACAGTAAGAGTCCCGTCTGATTTCCTTTATTTGGCTGCTGTTTCTGCAGTTGATCTGGTCTAATAGCAATTGCCAATAGCAATTGCCATAGCAACCTAATGCCCACTAGAATAATCTGGACGAGTTCAGGTTGCTCAAGCATGAGTACATGAGATAGTGCACTACCAGTATGCTGTTTGCCAGTAGACAGAGTAAGAACCCCAGCCTTAAAAAATTTACATAACTAGCAAAGTAGCTTGATTCAGAGCTGGTATGAATGGGACTCTTGGCCAGAATATTGACTATCGATGCACCTTTTTATTTCCAACGGTCCCTGTCTGCCTCAGCCTAAAGTTTTTGAGTCAGTTTTCTGAATTTTCCTAAGTGGACTGTTGTCTATTTCTTCATCTACCTGCACCTAAGTCATTTTTCCAATCCTATTAGATAGCTGAATATGTGGGGGTTTTTTCACTTAAAGCGTCTGAAATTCTTCACTATAATATTAAATATACATGACAAAATACGACACAAAAAAAGGAAGTTAAAAGAAAACATCCATATAGATGTTATTTTAAAAAAACTAGTCTGCTGTGTGGTTTGGTTGTGGTTTGGTTGGTTTGATCAGATTTCACTGACAGCAACTAGTGATGGGTCGATCGCGAACGATTCGTTCTATTTGAACGAATCTTTGAAGTGAACGAAACAAACTGATTCCTCCCGCAAAATGATTCGTTCGTTTGAGTCGCCGCCTTCCAAACAAACAAACAACATATAACCTAAGAACAAAGAACCTAAAGAACGGGCGGAAACGGTTCAGAACTGTTTGCGACAGTTATTTTAGTTCCTTTGTGTTATTTTTTTTTTATACGACAGGGACGTTCTTTCTTTACCTCATTTCAAACGTTTGCTTCTTGAGTCATCCCTCAAAATATTAATATTAGCTTACTATATATTGTGAGAGTTTTTGATAATAACGTTTGTCGTCCCGTGTTTGTCTTTGTCTACACATTAAAAACAATACATTCTCACCCAGGGTAAACTGTCTTTATTATATAGACTAGCTGAGTAGAAATAAAATATAGTGAGAGATATGTTATGAATTCCGATTCCTGTTTCAATATAATGCCCAAATATAAAGTCTTTAGAAAATAACCTTTTTAAGGACATAAAAGTTCATTATCAGGTGAGGGCGCATCCATGTTTGTTTACGTTGTCAACATCAGTCAGTTCATTACCTGCCTAGTGCATTGTGCTGTTACATACACTACCGTTCAAAAGTTTGGGGTCACCCAAACAATTTTGTGTTTTCCATGAAAAGTCACACTTATTCACCACCATACGTTGTGAAATGAATAGAAAATAGAGTCAAGA
>JAVQJD010025178.1:0-14911 GCA_036023655.1 Nannoperca australis | reverse complement strand
ATCTCTGCTGAGATGACAGCAGTGACAATGAGTTGCAGAAAAACACACACAAGACAGATGCTGTGCCACAAAATCCGAATTAAACAGGAAGGTGACTACAAAATCACAAATCATTTTTGTAATGAAAGATTTCATCCTAAAATCAAAGAGTTGTTTAAAACTACAAAATAAAAGGATTTAAGTACACTGGATTTAAATGTTTTAAAACTAAAAAGCAGCAGTCATTTTGCTTCATAACAACATCAGATTGGTGCGTCTACTTTCTGTAACTGTTACTTAGAAGACTTTCTTGTGTCATAAATAATCATTTTGTATGTTTTAGTGCACATGTTTGTGCGACATGTTCACTTCCCCAGAGCATTTAACTCCCCCACCCCTCCTCCTCTCCCCACGAGTGCGGCTGTTGTCACCTAAGCTCTGGACGGTGAACTCACTTTCTATATTTAGTTTGTTCGTGGCGGTTAGTCAAGCGGCTTCTGTAGACGCAGCATCCTGCTATGTGGATCACGGTTCTGCAGAGGCTACCGGCCTGCTCCGGTCTGGCCCGGTTTGGCCCGGTTTGGCCCTGCATCCTTGCCATCAGCGCCACAAAGAATCAGACAAACCCTGAAAGCTTTCCCACATGTTACTCAGTATGGCTGCGGCAGGCAGTGAGGGGGTTAATACCAGTCACTCAGCATGCGGGAGCCGTGGCGGGCGGGCGGGCAGGCAGGCAGTGCAGAGGCTGACCTCTGACCCCTCAGGAAAGGAATGTGGAAGCTCTTTCATCCAGGACAGAAACTAAAGACACCCGGGCGGTTGGAAAGTGGCGGTTCAATTCTGCTTTCAGCGTTTTTTGATTAGGGGAAGTAAGCAGAGGTTCCACGTGAATGTGCTGTGGAGTGTTTGTCGTAGCGGCATCTGCCATTTTGGAATGAAGTTCCATCCTGCAGCAGCGTGTTTGATCACTGCAGTGACGGTGAAGTTTGATCAGTGGTTGGAAATGGCTGCAGTTGTTCTGTTTACTCTGACCTATAACCTAATACCTGTACAGTGTGCTTTTACTGATGGTCATTACCTGTTACTGACATGTAGAGCTGCAACTAATTATTATTTTCATTACTGATTAATCTATTTTAATTTTAATCAATTTATTTCTTCATAGACTAATGAATTATTTATTTCTATAAATGGTCAGGAAAATGCCACTTATCTAACGCCACAGTGACGTCTTAAAATCTGCTTGTTTTGACTGAGAAACTGTCCAAAAAGTCAATTTCCGATCATAAAAGTCAAAATCGAATCTTTTATTTTCATTTTTTAACCCTCTATAGACCTGTAGAATTAGAGCAGAATAAAGTAGCATGACTAGTACTTTTTGTTGTTGTCTGTTCACCAGGTATTGACCCAATCTGAATCTAACTCCATGTTATTCGGCTAAATGCCTAAATGTAATGTTATAGTTCTTTTCTGTCTTTTATGTAATCTGGAAATAAGGCCGAGTCACTGTGGATGTGG
Organism: Nannoperca australis; assembly: GCA_036023655.1. Lineage (NCBI taxonomy): Eukaryota > Metazoa > Chordata > Actinopteri > Centrarchiformes > Percichthyidae > Nannoperca > Nannoperca australis. The sequence continues at coordinate 13,414 of JAVQJD010025178.1, read as the reverse complement.
TTTATTGTCCAGGGATAGCCAATAAAAAGTAGAGGCCTGGAATCTAATGGGATATGCTGCTACTTTGTCTGATGTTGGATAGTGAATACTGAATTCTGTCCCTTCCCTTTATCTAAATGGGGTTTCTACAGGAGTTGGTAGCCAGATTTAAACCAGAACATAGTATATTATCCATTACAAATGAGCAAAACATCTCTGCAACAGATAGCAAGTATTTGTCACGGATCACCTGAAACAGAGTGTGTGTCGTCTCTGTTGTCAATCTCTCTTCCCCCTCTCTTCAAAGTGGGGAGGAGAAGAACGGGCCTACTCTTACTTGTTATGCAGACCACTAGGAAGCACTTGATAGAGAAAAAGAGTCCATTTTTACTTTCCAAGTGCTTAAACACGAGTGCTAGTGAGTGCACCAGGTACTTCTAAACCTGCATTAAAGTCCAGAAGATGTTTGAATCACACAGAGGTACAAAGATTAACTTCCATTCTTATATAATGCCTATATTCTTAAAGGAGGGCAACAATGGCTATCAAATTCCAATTTCAAGATTTTCAAGGTTATGTGGGAATTACAACAGATAAAAGAAAAATAACAAATCTGACAACAAATCTAATCTACATCAAACTAATGAAAGCTGTGAAACTACAAATGGCCTTTGAAACAAAACCGAACAAGTTTGAATGGAGTTAGTAGCAGAAACATGTTTTTAATGTCTTTCTAACCCTGTTCTACACTATGTTAATCTGTCAGGGGGAAAACTGTTGTCGTGTATAGACACCAGGTTTAGTATTGTTTCTGGGAGACGAGTGCATCTGGAGCTCGTGCTGTAAATCACCGTTGAACGTAGCCGCAGACTGATGGTGATGGATTTACTGTACAAACACAACAGTGGGGGAGAACAGTGAGTGAACTGATGGGGTTTATACATGTGCAGCGGGAGCATATGACAGAAACCTCAGCCGGATTTTAATTGATTGATTGATAACATAATGAGGAACATGCATAATGCACACGCTGGTTGACGCACATTTTGACATTAAAAGCTTGTTGAGCTGTAGAAAGAAGTTGTCGATTAATTGGCCACCACCCCCTGAAATCAATATATCAATCAATATTACAATTCAATACATTGTAATATATGATTTAAAAGTAAGTTAACCACACCACCACGCTGTGAATCCCAGTGGAGTTAAAAGCTGAGGGGGTTGTTACAGCTACTCTGCTAAGCTAAGCTAACATGAACTTCTAGCAGGACTAGTTTAGCTCTGTTTTTCTTCACCATGGTTGGATTTAGCTTCTGTCTCCTTTCGTTATGTTGGATGACAAACTGAATTACTGAAATGTCCAAATACATCGAGAGCTAGTGAGAAAGAAAGTACGTAAACTTTGGTTTAGCTAATGCTAGCCGTGGCTATCTTACCAGCTAGCTTTCATTTGATCCAGCTTTCTTGCGTGAGCTGTCTGTTCGGCTGATTCTTTGTGGCAGAGAGATCAGTATCTGTCAACATATATAGGCTACTTACTGCATTATTATTGCAAAATCACGTGTGATATATAGGAAAAATGAATATTGCGGTGATCATAAGACATTTATTTATGAAATGATGTTCGTATTCCGGTTGAAGGTACATTGGTCAGAGATAAGTTCATTTTTGCCTTTCCTCATCAAATTAAGCACAGCGTTTTAATGAAACATCCCTATTTCACCAGAATAGGATTGAAGTAAAGGATTAGTAACACTAGTTTAGGCTTTTAGGATTGTATGTAGTGAAGAACTGTACTGCACTTAATCTGTGTAGGGTGGGATTTAGAAGTGTGGTAACATACTGCAAGTGTGACCTCTGCAATATGTCTTGTGTTACATGAACAAACAAAGTGCATGTGTTATCGTCAGCTAGCTATACTGGCGAGTTGACGAATGTGATCTAAGACAAATAATATGTAACCACATAAAGCCAGCGCAACTTTTACGTTTTAAAGTAAGTTAACGTTATTTTGTCCTTGTAGTGGCAAATCCTTAGTATTACCCATAGTCCTTTGCTATTGCTACTCATATTTATATCAGTAGGTGGCATAGTTGTCCTGTTTAGCAGGATTTAACCTGAACCCTTTTAACTATGTTACACAAGCATAATGATATTGCATATGAGTCGTTTGGGCTTGTTCAGGCCTGAGGGCTTCTGTGTGTGAAGTTACCGCTCCACATGCTCTGTCATGGTGTGTCCTTTGTGCTCTATTTGGTGTATTTCTATAACTTGATGGTGTGGATTCTCTTCATTGTATTGTTTCTGCCTGTCTGCGTGTGCGCCTTTGTAAGTGTGTTTGAGCGTGCTGGCTTGGGGGGTGGGGGGGTGTACATGATGTTGCATTCGGTGTGACCAGAACTCTGTGTGTTGTATGTGCTGTTGTGTGCGGAGGAGAGAGGCAGGGCGACACGGCATGGTTCAGGTCAGGAATGTGCGATGTGGGTAGGCTGTACAATAGAGCCGGGCTCCCTGAGGGTGGTCAATGGGACGGGTGTCACCCCCCTGCACCCTCCCTGCTGGGTGATGACCACCACACAACGCTACAGCTGTCAGGTCCTCTTAACCACCACTGTAAACACATACATTATGAGGACAAACACACATGTATGCACGTGTACACACTGAGACATACATGAACACACGCGCATGTGCTAAAGTGTATGTTGTGTAGAAGAAATGGCATGAAAACACACACAAGTCTCAAACGTACATGTTGTCGACACACGCACCGTCCTGTGGATACACGTCTGCACATTTCTATGTAAACATGTAAATATAAGTATCTGCACAAACACTCAAAGCAGATTCCAGCATGTTTGCTTGTTATCTTTCTTAACTCACTGACCTCTCGCAGAAAGGCTGCCATTACATTTGGAGCAGTGCATGTATGTGCAGACCTGCATGTGTGTGTACATTCTGTCACAAATGCCCACATGTGTTTATATGTGTACTTATATGCACTCCGGGTTCACGTGACTGACACTCGCAGCATGGCTAACATTGCGATCAGTATTGTGTCCGCTCAACCTTGGACTTAGCTGGTGTGTTAGCTAGCAGGGGTCGCAGAGGTCACTGAGGGTAAATAAGGGAATGTGGAGATGACAGGGAGAGAGAGAGAGAGGGAGAGAGAGTTCAGCGGTCTCCCAAGTTAATGTAGTTTGTGGTTTATTTTAATGAACAACCGCAGGTCAGTAGCTGCTTCGGTGCAGTGATGGTGTCTCTTTTATCACTTCAAAGTTTGCAACAGTTTTTCGCTGTTGAGTTCAGGTTGACAAGTGCTGTTTCCAGGACGCTGGAGTTTGTGGCGTAAACACCGTCCACCCCCTGTCACACAAGCCACAAGCCTCCCCCTACAGATGTGTTTCTGTGTTTTCCCAAGGATTACAGGAACCTTATCAAGTTTCATAACAAGTACATACATGTATTCACACAAAGCTGGCTTTGTGCACCATGCTGACATCTGAAGACACACATGATGAGGGATGAGGCTGTGTAATTGCATTCAGTCTGCACATATGGTTAAACAAATAAAGGTTTTGTGCTGTCACTGTGATTGAGAATCGTCATTCACAAAACAATTTTTTGTAGTTCCTGTCATGGCGGTCAGACTTGTCGTTCAGCTCCCCCTAGTGAGCTCAGAGGAAACTTTTGCTTTTCAAGTGGAATTTGCAAATAACATATTAAGATTCGACTCCAGCATGTTGAATTATGGGCTGGAGAGGTTTCATTTTGAACTTGCTTGGATTCTGAGGGTTATAGTTGTAACACTGGAGGTTCTTTTTGTCAACTTACCTTTGTCATGTTTGCGCTCTCCTTGCAGGACAGCAAAAATGCAAAGCAGTGTTTCCCACTCACCGCCAACCATAGCTGTTGGGACTGGGTGAGGAGGAGAGAGAGCAAGAGATTGAAGAAGAGGAGCGACTGAAGAAGAGAGTGAGAGAAGGAAAGTGAGACAAAAGAAGGACGAGTAGGATTTTAACAGGTAAAAAGTAGATTTTATAAGAAAAATATGTTCAATGTTGCCCAAACCTGGAAACAGTTAGCTTCAAAGCATGTGCCCTCTATCTCACCACAGATTTTGGCTTACCTCGATGTTTCTGCTGGACCATTGGCTCTTCCTGTGACCTGTCGGTCACCTTCTTTTTCGACAAACCCCCAGTAACTTCCCACGTTGAGCCTGCAAGGCAGGGGAGTCATAAGTACATTTTCATGGCAGCGGCACTCTAGGGCTGCCATGGCAGCTACTGCCGCCGATGCCTCACACCGTATTACCGCACTGACACCGGAGGAAGAGGGACGACGGACTGCCGCCAAGCTGTTTGGGAGTGCCGCCCCGCTGCCACGGACAGAGAGAGAAAGAGAGAGAGAGAGGGGGAAAGAGAGGGAGAGGGAAGAAGAAGGAGAAGAGGTAGGGAGAGCGAGTGGGAGCGAGTGTTTGGTGTGCGGGGCCCTGTTCGCCTCACAGGAGAAGCTCCGGCTCCACGCCTTGAGTCACACAGGAGAGAAACCCTTCCACTGCTCACAGCCACACTGTCCCAAGGCCTTCAGCTCCAAATACAAACTTTTCAGGTACTGAGCTTTAATCGTATCGCTCATTTCACATCCTTTTTAAATACAGTATGTTGTAGGGCTTCTTTAGCTTTCTCCGAATCCCCAATGAGCCACGTGAGAAAGGATATAACTTGATCTCCAGAAAGCGATAGCTCAATCAGAATATTAATATTAACTAAAGATCACTCGTTGTAACAAAGCCACAGAGAATCATCACCAGATTATATACGTATCACCAGTTTCCCTCAGCTCCACCAAGCGTTTTAGCATCTTTCAGCTCATTGTTTTGGTCTCTCGGCCTGCGACTTTATTGTTTTGGTTCACTTTCACTGCTCTCTTGTTTTATTTTCATCAGGTGATTAAGAAGCCGACTCCAAATAAATGCCAATGTTGCTCCGTAACAGCTGGCTGTGTCATTAAGCAAGATGTTGTCAAAAACAAATCAATCAATAAACAGGTTTAAGTGACTCATAAAGTCTCAAACTCATTAACATACGAGGATGTTTGGAATCTGGTGAATCACAGGAAGTGGTTACAAAACCCGTTTCGGGTCCTGACTTCAAACCACTGTGACTCATTGATTTATATATAGACACAAGTTTGACTGAAAGGAATTCATGCCTCACTTGAGCATATTCACTAACAGGCTGCGTAACAAACACAACAATAAGACAAGGAATGTGTAACTACCATTTTGAATCTCTTTTTCTTGTGCTACCTTTCAGACATATGGCCACACACTCTCCACAGAAGACCCATCAGTGCTCGTTCTGTGAGAAAATGTTCCACCGCAAAGACCACCTGAAGAACCACCTGCAGACCCATGACCCCAACAAGGAGGCCTTCAAGTGTGAGGAGTGTGGGAAGCACTACAACACCAAGCTGGGATATAAGCGCCATGTGGCCATGCACTCTGCCACAGCAGGGGATCTCACCTGTAAAGTGTGCCTGCAGACCTACGAGAGCACACCCGTACTCCTGGAGCACCTCAAGAGCCACTCTGGGAAGTCTTCGGGTGGCACCAAGGAGAAAAAACACCCGTGCGACCACTGTGACCGTCGTTTCTACACACGGAAGGATGTGAGACGGCACATGGTGGTCCACACGGGCCGAAAGGACTTCCTGTGCCAGTACTGTGCCCAGCGCTTCGGCAGGAAGGACCATCTGACACGCCACGTGAAGAAGAGCCACTCGCAGGAGCTGCTGAAGATCAAGACGGAGCCTCCTGATATGTTAGGTCTTTTAGCTTCGGGCTCACCACCGTGCTCTGTGAAGGAGGAGCTCAGCCCCATGATGTGTGGAATGGGTCCCAACAAAGACCCCATGATGGGCAAACCATTCCCCAGTGGGGCCCCTTTTCCGATGGGCATGTACAACCCCCACCATCTCCAGACCATGTCGAATTCTGGTGTGGGTCACCCACACCCGTCCCTGATGCCCAGTTCCTTGTCTGCAGCTATGGGCATGGGCTGTCACATGGAAACCCCTGGACCTCTTCACCCACACTCCCATCACCACCACCATCATCACCACCATCACCATCACCACCATTCCCCTCCGCTGCCCCCACACCACCAGCCTCCGGCTCCCCAGCAGCAGCACCAGCCCCAGCCAGCCCCCAAATACCAGCTGGGATCTACCTCATACCTGCTGGACAAGCCCTTGAAAGTGGAGATGGAGAGCTTCCTCATGGATCTGCATAGTGGCTCGCCAGGCCCTGTTCCATCTGTAGAGCCCCATGCTGCTGCCTCGCCCTCCAAGGACGGACTGGAGCCCACCTCGGGCCTGGCGGATGAGCTTTGCGGGGATCCCCTCCTGTCCAAGAGCCCTGCGGTGATCGCTGAGTCTCTGTGTGCTGCTAACATGGACTTCTCCCACCTGCTGGGGTTCCTGCCCCTCAACCTGCCTCCCTACAACGCCCCCATAAGCACGGGCGGGCTGGTGATGGGCTACACCTCATCTGCGACCTCCTCCTCTTCTTCCATCTCCTCTTCCTCATCTCTGCACGCTGCCGAGCCCCATGCTGCAGCAGCTGCCGTCGCCGCGGCATCTCTTACCTCTTTGCAACCGCAACCTCAGGAGCAGCAGAGCTCCAGTGGGGGTCTGGGCCTCGGACCCCTGCACCCCCTCCCATCAGTGTTCAGCTCCAGCCTTAGTACCACCACACTGCCTCGCTTCCACCAGGCCTTCCAGTGAGAGAGCCAGCCCTCGGCCCAGCCCTGCCCAGCCAAGATGGCTTCCACGCCAGCCTCAGCTCATGGATATTTCGGGCTGTGGTTCTTTACAGGGCCTGATCAAAAAGTTGGAGAATTAGAATAAATAAATACACAAACGAACACTTAGAAGCCTTAAATGAAAGCACACAAGAGCCTTTGATTGAGCCTTAAAAGGAAGTAAAACCTTGTTGAGCAAAAAGGAAAAGGTGAGAAAAGAAGTTGAAGCAGCTTTTATTTGGGCTTCCCCCCCAATCCCATAGTTATAACGATGTATTAACCCATCTTTTTTATTTCCATTTACTTACCCTTTTATCCCCCTCCATCCCCTATTTAGTAGTTTAGAGGGCAGGATCAGTAGGCCAAAAGGCATGGTGCTGCGTACTTTCTAAAGTAATACTATTTTAAGAAAATCAAAGATAATTTTAGTGAAGATTATCTGTCTTGTTGTGACCCGGAGAAAAAAATAGTTTGAAGTGGATATTTTGTTTTACTTTATTTTTCTTTTCCAAATGTAAGAACATGGTAGAATGTGTCTCATCTTGAGTTTTGAACCAGCCACTCTAACAACCTAAACTCTCGTGATCAGTGCAGAGAGGAGAGAGGTCAGTGAAGGAATGAAGAAACAGACATCGAGTCAACGATTGAACCGTAACTTTAAAATCCTCCTCTAGACGGCTAGAAGCCCCTGCCTCTAAAAAAAAGTGCTCTTCAAACAAGAAAAAGAAAAGATGGAGGTCCCTATAGTTTTTTTCCCGCTGTGACTGATGTGCTCCTAGAGTCCGGTCACACTCGTATCATGTGATTGATAACAAACCTGTTTGCTGCCAAACACAAAGACCAGTCACACACACGGCCACGCATTTTTAAAGAAAAGGAAACAAAAGAAAGAAATGTGAAAGTGTGTGAGTTGGTTGAAAATGATGAAATATCGAGCTTTTTGCTTTTTTTTTTTTTTACTGTTCCTCAAGAGAAGCACTTTTGTTTGTTTTAGCAGAAGGCACTTCACCTTTAGGACTCTCCTTGGGAAACCTTTTGTCCCCTTCCTCCTGACTTCTGAGGTGTTCACTGCCTGAGATAAAGACTTTCTCTTCACTCCCCTTCCTTCTAACAGTTATCTTTAAAAGTTCCCATGATAACGATAATTGCAGCTGCTTCTTGGCTGCTCAACACATCTAAAATAGATATTTTGGGAATAAAACACAAACACATCTTTAGGCAGTCTTTTAAAAAGATGCATCATCATGGTAATGATGAACCCTGACATATGTGAATGGCAACAAAGAAAACAACAACAAAAGAATTACAGTGACAGATGAGGAAAAATGTGTTAAAGAATGTTATTGCAGTGTACGAAATATCTCAAAAAGAAATATTATAATTGCTTTTATCTCAGTAAGGTGTATTTTAGGTAGACGTATTAAAATTAAGTGATGATGTTTTTTGATGTCTGGCAGGTTTACATTTGTGTGTATCTTGCATTTTTGATCAAACAAATGGATGAAGTATTAGCTTTTTCCCTTAAGCTTTCTCTGTCATATCCAATCTTTACCTTTACATGTACTTGAGTTAGTGTAGAGGAATCAGATCTGTGGATGGGACATGTCTATAGGAGGCTGTTAGTGGCTTAACCAATTAGGATTTGAACTAGATAGATTGTGCTAGGGATGCTGACATGGATGACTATCCAGTGGAACATGTAACCCCTAGGCTGTGATGAAATGCCAGCCGAAGAGCCCCCTGAGCTTCCAGGAGCTCGTGGTTTTGGATGTCTCGGAGTTTAGATCCTTTTCAACCATTCACCACCAGCCTATAAAAACCAGAGCCCAAAGTTAACCTAAGCCTCAAAGTGAAATAGGTGCTCTTTTTCTAATGTTGTGTCTGTGGCATGACCAACACAACTGTCATGTTAACTCCACAGTCAGCTGAGGCCGAGCTCCTGCGTCACCTGTGGAAGTGAAAGTCGTTCCAGTCACAGAAGACCCGTTCACTTCCCTTTAGCAGTCGTGTCATGCCACAGTCGAACCCCAGCCGCCATTAAATGTTGAGTTAAAACAAAAAAAACAAGGAAAACATAGCACATAAAAATGAAAAATAAAATACATATTGCTGCTTTTAGCTACGGTTGCTGATGGACGACAACTGTAGACCACTAGAACATTTCAACGAGCTGAAAACATGCACAAACCGAACCGACAAAGTGTTCATCATCCCCGGGCCCCATCCCCTCTGTCCCCCTCCTCCTCCTCCTCCTCCTCCTCTCTCAGCTGCTTTGTAGAGTTAAAGGAAAAGGGTCTGAAAATACGGGCGATATCCGGAGGAATGCAGTCACCGAATTCCCGGGCTTTGACATTCAAAGCACAGAGGGACACATGACTGACTGCACAACTTGGGGTGTTGCTCATAGTCGTATTTTTGTTTTGTTGGATGTCATATGATATATTATTTTCTGTTTGTATAAAACAGGACCTCGAAAACAACACAACACATCACCTCATTTTTATTTGTTTTATTTTTCTTACCAAAACCTGGGGAGAAGAAACTACATTTTTGCACAATTGCTTGTTACAAAATGCTATTATGTGATTTGTGATACTGTAGGGTACGAAACCCTGATGATGAGCAGCTGTGTGTTCGACGGCAGCAGCAGCTGAAATTTCAGAATCAGCCAGCACTGATGTTAAAAAAGCGCCCCCACAGTCTGATTGTTTAAACTCCATCGCTAAAATCCTAGATTTTATAAACTAAGTTCTGAACTAATTTGAAACGTATCTTCCACTTGTCAGTCTCCCCCTGGAAAGTCTTTATTTTGATGATGGCTGCTAATGTAAAAATGATCAAACTGTTGTTGATCCTAAATAAATTAGCTGTTGGCACCTTTCTGAGATTTTACATGATATATTAAGAATGGCAAGATTGAAATTTGATCTTTATTAAGACCGTACATATTTAAGAAAAACCCTCTTGGCTTAAGCCAAATTTGTAGCAATCAAATTGAGCATTTATATTTTTCTAACAAATACTCATTTAGTCGTAAAAAGGTAAAGGAAAGGCTTTTGGCATGTATTAAGTTTGTCCTCCCTGGGTTTCTGTGAGCTAATCTGAATTCTAGCACTTTCAACCTTTAAAAAAAAAAGAGTATTTTTTTCTTTAAAAATTTCAGCTTATATGTTCATGTTTTTAATTTTGTATTGATCCTGTATATGTATGTGCCATTAGTTTGATGTGTAGACTTTATCGACCTTTGTGTATTTCTCTTCTCCAAAAGAATAACAGTATTTTTGATAGACTTTTCACTAATATCCTTCTACATAAGAGCCCCTCGTTTGAAACCTCTTTTGTTTTTGAGTAACCAGCTTTTCTCTCTCATACAAATATCTCATCAAACTCTACAGCCAAGTGCTTGAAGAGAACAGCAACAACAGATCTGTTATTCCGAGGCAGTGAGAAAATGACGTTCAGCAGAGTGTCGAAGCCACAACCTGACCACAACCTGCCACTGACACGCTGTTGCAACCCGGATCCCATCTGCAGGCCATTTTTAGACCATGGAACTAAACAAAAAATGAAGTGAGGAGTGACCCCAAAATATAGCACTTAAAGCTTACAGTCATGGTCACTGCCAAAAGGAACAGCTTCATGCTGACAGTGACTTGTGTGTATGAACAGTTTGTTCCATTTGTGAAGTGGGTTATTGAATATCTAATGTGGCTTTAAATGAATGGTAATTAACACAAATGCATCAAGTAGTTGAAAAAGAAAAAGAGTTCAACTTTTTGATATTTTAAGACAAAGGGGAAGAGTCTTGAACACGGTGGTGTGGTCAGGCCAAACGCTGACAACATCAGATGTCCGTGCACGTTGTGCCACCTGAACTCGTGTTGGTGAAGTTTTTCAGAGGTGTTTCCAGAGTTACTCACCCAGGACTGGGTGAGTCATGCTGCGTAGTGTCATTCTGGGAAAAGTGGGCCCTGTTTCTGGACTCATACCCTGAACTATGGAAGCCCATTTCTGTCAAAAAAGGAAATTTAGACAAGATTTAAAAAGAAATTCTCCAAAATCCTGACTTAAGTTCACATTATCAAGTCTAAATAGACTTAGCAAGTCACACTTTCTGGCAGAAATGGGCTTCCGTAGTCCGAGTTGACACAAAAAGCTGATACCAAATCAGCGCGACTCCGAAGCCCTCCATATAAACGGATCCTGCCCTGATCTCCGACAGTGACGTTGTTCCTGCTGTTCCTCGGCTTGGCTGTAGCTCCATTACCTCGACCTGCACCTACTAGGGATGCACTTATCCTCACCTTTTCCTCTTTACTACTAGGTGCAGAACACAAACATTTTAAGGGAATTTGTTCATCAGTTGAAGAAAAAAACTGATTTGATTTTAATTATGCTCTCTTTTTCTCCCTCGCTCTCTCTTTTTTTTGCCTTTAGTAAGAAAGTGGGTGCTGTCTGATGCAGGCAACATCCACATGTAGATTTATATATTTCTAGCCTAATGTAAGTCTTGCATTCCAACCTCTTTGTGTATCTCGTTTAGTGACATAGCCCATTTTGTTTTTATCACTTGCTATTACAGGCACCTCTGGAATAAAAAAATAAAAAAAGGTGAACGAAAATAGAATATTTGAATTCACTTACACTATTTTATATAGCATGGAGTTTATCAACTACAGGGAGAATTATATAAATGATGTGCTTCGGAGAAAGAAAGAAAATGAGAAGTCTTGCTTTTTTGTTACATATCTCACATGCAATCAGTTGCTGCAATGTAAAAGTGACAGATTTGTATATTGGTTGATCCAAAGAGATGATGAACACAACAACAGAACTATTGACTTATTGTACAGTACAGTGTTTCTTTGAGTTGTCATGTGTTATGTTGAAATGATTAAAAGACAAAACCAGCGGTTTCATACCCTCTTTGCATTTATTTTGTTTCTTCTCCATTTTCTTTTGCAAAGTGTAAAGTATCTTCCACAAAACCAAAGTATAAAAGTCATAATGAAATATTATTTAAACTGGCCTAAACCAATGTGCACAGCCGTAACTTCCATGGAGGACTATTTATATTGTTCTGGAAATATGGGGGCTTAATAAATAATAATAATAATAATAATAATAAAAAGAAACATATTTTTTTGGTTGCCTCAAAACAGAAAAGCAAAGGTTCAGAGAGAACAAGAAAATGAAAGGTTCAGAGAGGCAAAGGCCAAAAAACGAATTAGATCTATTACGCTGCGAATGACTCGAAGAGTAGTTCACTTTACTGAACGAGCCTTAAGAACTAATAACTCCCATCACTACATTCTCTAATTTATTATCATCACTAACCACAAAGTGTTGAGGCTGATGGGGGTGTCATTAGTTTAGTCATAAACTAAATAAAAACCTTGACCTGATGATGGTGCTAGATGAATAGTTATTACATCAATCAATCAATTTCTGAACCACATTTCATGGTAATCCATCCAATAGTTGTCAATGTCACTAAAAGACAGGCTATGGCCCTGCCTACACATTAGTGATCTGTTTGGAGGAGTGATATCTGAGCTGTTCTTCCCTCCATCCATCACATTGAGTTTAGGAAATGTCTTTCTTCTGCGGACTAAGATCTTAAAACAGAGCAGAGCCACAATGGTTTGACCAGACTCCACATTCTCCCTCTATAGGCAGTCGCCACATGACAGGACACATGATTACAGAACAGGTCTGTGATTCTTACAATTTTTGGGTGACGGGTGGGTTGTGTCCCACTATGTGTCTAACTCCCGTAGTGGACCGGGGTCTGGATTATGTCTCAGAGAGCTGTACCAGTAAGCCTACATGCATAGCCGAGTGTCAAGACTGCCCTAATTATAGTACTATAGAGCTAACCTATACTTGCTGCCTCTCACACATACACTTACGGGATGCCAACTGTGCCATAACTCTAGAATAGAAACTCTTTTGGTTTTGTTATAATTCTCTTAGGAGGGACCTGGAGCGCTCGTATAAAGGATTTGAGAGGGCTGAGACACCACAACACAGACTTTGTAATTTGAACATAGCCTTCCAGACACTGAACATTTGGGAAACACAGAGGGACAAACCAGGAGTTAACACCTAGAGAGGCACATACACACACCCACATCTCATTTAAAGGGGCCCTCCAGTGATTTAGTACTGTACGTCCATTAAGTTGGGAGGTTAGAGACAAGTCCTATGTAATGGTAAAGACACCTAAAGATATCCATTTGACCGGATTAATATGCTATAGAAAGCTTTATTTAATGTCATAAATGCTGTTTATTGGCACAGAGTGGATTTTCAGTCTTTAAAGGTGATGTTACCGTTTCCCTGCTGGTACCAGTGAAACCAGCTCCCATGCTGTTTTTGTCTTTCTTCTGGTTCCTGTGGTTTCCATGGTCAAACGGCCTCAGCGTCAGTTTAGGTGCGTCAGACAACCGCTCGCTGTGTGAAAGTTAAGAAGTGAATGTTTAAAAACCCTCCTCTGTTGACACTGGACGTATGTACACTACCGTTCAAAAGTTTGGGGTCACATTGAAATGTCCTTATTTTTGAAGGAAAAGCACTGTACTTTTCAATGAAGATGACTTTAAACTAGTCTTAACTTTAAAGAAATA
>JAVQJD010025177.1:0-23984 GCA_036023655.1 Nannoperca australis | reverse complement strand
ACACACACACACACACACACACACACACACTTTTTTACAGTGACACAGAGCAGCACAGATGCTGAGGGTACTACTGAGGGAGGGGTTAGGATGGAACTGCATGCTTGGGATGCAGCTGTGACTTGGAATGATTCACACAAGGCTGGCAGATTTGAAAAAAAGGAATAAAAAAAATATTAAGGGGAAACAAAGCAGTTCAGAGCCATAAGAAAAATGTGCAACAAAACTGAAAATGTCATCGTCACTGACAGAACAGATTTCTCGTTAGACCAGACTGTTTATTAATATATAGAGATATGTTTTATTTAGAATACCTTTGTAAAAAGTCACCATACATTCAAGGTCAATTTTCAGTATCACATTTTCTGGTTTCCCTCCACAGCATGCATAAGATAAACACTTCAACTAATCAGTAGTTTCTCATTGTTTCTGGAAATATGTTGATTTTTACAAGGACAATAAATTTTTTTTTAAAGAAAAGACCAAAAACTACATAGCCACTCAGGGAATACAATCATAAATAACACTGAGAGCTGTAAAAGCCGTGGTTGTCATTTAACCTAAAACTAATTCACAGCCGTTATTGAGGATACTCAACAGAAGATCAAAGAACCCCTCCAAACTCACTGTAACTTCAGGAAAAAATACCGACCTTTAGGTTATTGGAGTGTGGCGTTTCATTTTAAATGACATTTCTGGCAGTAAGTTTAGCCAAGAATGGCAAAAAGACAGTTTGTGTGGGGCTGAGGGGAGAGTTTGATTGAAGATTTATAGGAAAACATGTTTTCGCAAATGCTCATAATACTAATACAGTGCAATTTGGTGGACTGATGGAAACAATTTATATATATATATATAGATAAATATACGGTTTACTCTTGAAGCTCAATTTGAAACTTTGCTTCACTGCACATAAAGTATGTGTTTAATAGAAAAAAAAAAAAAGAAGCAAAGTAAGGCAAATATGACACACACCCTCTGGACGGAAAATCAAGTCTAGCACTGACACAAGGAAGCACAGCGCGACCTACGGGATCTCTCAGAACAGAAACATAGTAATCTGCTGCACAGCCTTACTTTGAACAAAGCTTTTTTTTTTAGCATGTGTGTGTCGGGTAGGAACTCGATAATACTTGGCCCACATGTGCTTTAAAAAGGCCATTCAGCCAGTGGCTTTAGAACAACGACATTGAAGTCTTTTGGCACTTGTACAGTACATGAACATGTCCTTTAGTTTGACAAAATGACACAACCATGTACATGCATGAAAGACAAGCAGTAGCAAAGGCAGTCTCTTGAGAGATCAGTCCGTGATGGTGGACTGTGATCAGAGATAGAGTATTCAGAGTCCATATCGCTGGATGCCGAGCAGGTAGGCCCCGCTCTGGCTCTCTCGCTCAATGCAATCCTCCACCCACCAACCGCTACTGTCCACACCGACACCACCAGCAGCAGCACCCAGGACGAACGGAAGGAAGGAGGAAAGGAGGGACCCGGGGAGGAAGAGAGGACAGAAAGGAGGGATGAAACTGGCCTCTTCCACTTGGAGAAGGGGTGTGTGTGGAGGCAGAGGTGGAGATAAGTGGACAGGAGGGAGGCTAAGAGGAGGGAAAGATGGGGAGGAAGAGGCCCCTGTGCTATCCGGAGCTGTCTGTGTCTGTCTGTATGTCTGTTCTCACACAGTCGAAATCAATTTGCCATCAGGACTGTCACTGTGGAACAAAGAGAGAAGGAAGCTTGCCAGGTCGGACACACTCAGAGAGAAATGGAGAAAGACAAGACAGGCACAAGGAGGCAGGGTAGAGTTTAAGAGAAGTGTAGGTGGGGTCAGAAAATCTATGTCGCCCCACCTACAGCTACAACTCCAAACACACCTGCCGTGATCAGGAAGATTAGACTTCTAATTCCCTCATCAACATTTTTTTTTATCCAGATATGTTTGCTGGTTACATATTATTGCCCACATCAAGCAGTTTTAGTGATTATTTGTCCATCACTGACAAGTCGACAAAACTCAAAAGTTACTGTTGATGAGAAAATCAAGTCATCTCCTTAGCTGGAAGGATGTAGGGTCAGATTAGTCTGTTGGGGTGAATACACCCTGCAGGACAATGTTGTCTCAAAATACTGATACAGAAAAAAACACATTCAGAGCAGACAGGAGTATGTAAAACAGCTTGACACTGGCGCCCAAAGCCCCAGGCTGACAAGCAGTGAAGACTGAGATGAAGTCAGCATGATGTCTACTGTCACAACATGCACTCCACCACACACCAATACAAGTGCACGCACACTCTAGGCCACATTTCTCTCTCTCACACGCACACTCTTTCTCTCGAACAAACACACACATTTATACATATGTATACAAGGATGTACTCCCTGAATGGACAGAAACAGGCACAGCATAATTCCTAAACCTAACCTCACACAACCCTGGTGAGTCAGCAAAGGACTTGATAGGATTACAGTGAAAATATACTGGGCCACGAGCACTCTGACAATAAACTGAGACACTGACCCCGCTAGACTGCATTCATTACTTTAAAAAGCTATTAAAGGAAGTAAAGTAAGCAAGAGCCAAGAGGAAAGGACAAAGAAGACAGTAAAAAAATAAATCTTATAAAAAGGTGGGGATTTTAACACTACAGCTAAATCAAATCTATTGCTTGAGCCAAATTGAATTCCTCACCGGGTCTGAAACCGTTAGTCTATTGATCAATGGACAAAAAATATATGGCCAACTATTTTGATTTGTTGAATCAATTGTCAAAGCAAAATAGACAAACTCATAATTTATTGGGGATTTTGAATTAGAACAAGAATTACATATTATAAATATTATATTACATATTATAAAAGTCTTGGAAGCAAATAGAGTATATGTTTTACATCATTGGGAACATTTGGATTTTAACAAAACAGGTCATTTGAAGATGGCTCTAGAAAATTGTGATTGGCATTTGTAAGTCTATATTTTTGACATTTTATAGACTTATATTGAAAAAAAAAATCTGCAGCAAACAATAACAATAATCCTTATACTATGTAAATATACTTATACATTTTGAACTAATACAAAACGATGTTATATGTGCCAACGGACACCAGATCTCAAAATGTGTCTTTGAAATAACTCATTTACAAAAAGAAAGCAAATCATTCTGCTAAAGATTTAGTGCCTGTTTTTCTTGTTTGTTCCTTCTTCCATCTCACCACTGTCTACAATTTGTCAATACGAGACAATGGTGTTCAGCAACAGCTTACTCAAAAAATGAAGCACTTTTAGGATCCATACTGAGTTTTGGGAGAATACAGTATGCATACAAACTTTTTGAGTATACTACATTTTCCACTACACATCATACTCTAAACCTGCCTTAACTAAGGTGATTGGTTCTCATCTTCTTCTAATAAGTCACTAATTCCAAAACTATCCAAGCTAAACATTTCAGATGGCAGCAGCAGTCACATCAGTCATTACTAAGAGGGCAGTGCAGAAAAGGCACTTACCTTGTGGCAAAGCGACCGTCATAATCCTCAATAGCAGGCTGAAAAGATAAAAGTAATATTTCTTATATGTGCTTGTAATATCCAGGATAAAACTACCTGCTGTACTTGCCACAAACACTAGATGGCAGCAGACATTGAGCAAAAATCTCCTTTCCAGTTACTGCAGGATTACTCATATCCAATTATGCAACACAACACTAAACCAGATGGGGGCTACAAATTAACTGAGCAAGAGTAACAAGTGTTTGTGTGTTGTTCAGGGATACTACACATGTTTAATTGTACCTACCTGTGTGCCAAAGCCTGCCATGCTGTAGGGGCGTGGGCGGGTCTGTGCTAGGCTCTGTGCCAGCAGTCGTGCAGTCAGGCCGTAGTCAGGTGTGGGCACCGATCCATCATTCTCCAACAAGTTCCCTGTGCTGCTACTTTTCCCATGGTGCAGGCTGGGAACGGAAGAACGCAAAGGCCTCAGGACTTGGGCTCATTTGGGTTCATTTAGTTGACACACAGCTTACGATAGAAAAATGCCACATACTTCACTTTGAGCTTCTCACTGTCACTCTCAGGCAGCACACGTGTGTAGGAGAATGGGAACCAGCCGCGCCTTAGAAAAGTAAAGACCTTGTTAAGCTTTACTGTACCTACATGTGGGACCAATGTCCAGCATCACAGTATAGATTCAGGCAAAACAGAATACATGAATACAATACTTACATCTTGTTCTTCTCATTCTCCCCATAGTGCCAGCCATCGCGTGCTTCAGGCACTAGCAGGGTGATGACATCTCCCTCAGAGAAGCTGAGCAGGGTGCCGTTGTCACCCGCGGCGTGTGAGAAGATCGCCTGGACACGGGAGCGCCCGTTCTTTTCCAGGCCTGCTGCCATGGAACTGGACCTGGGTAAGGTCCGTGTCTCTCCTGAGGAGATTGCAGATAGAGACGATGGTCAGACATGAAATATATTACACGATCAGAGTCACAAACACTCTGAATAACTTGAGACTGCGGTGCTAACTGAAGGTAACAGTTATGTCTCTTTGGGCACATTCAGCAGCCAGGCAGATGTTCTAAATGTAGCAGTTTCTTAAATGTGCTTTTGCATAGCATTTGTAAACATCCATATCTGAACAACCATCACTGCCAGATTAATTCGAGCAGCAGCCAACATTGTAACTTAGCAAAGATGTTGGTAGGTGATACCAATCTTACTCTAATCGCAACTATCTATGTGATATGTGATGGTAAAATCAGAGCTATAACAATTAGTTGATTAGATTGACAGAAAATTATAATTAACTATTTTGATAATCGAATAATCATTTTAGTAATTGTTTTTTACTTTTGCATTCTTCTTCTTAAATGTGAGAATATTATTTTTCTCTTTGTCACTCATAATAGCTTTGGATTTTTTGACTGTTGGCCAGACAAAACATGACATTTGAAGACATCAATAAGCATTTTTCACTATTTTCTTACATTTTATGGACAAAATCATTAATTGATTTACGGAGAAAATGTTGGGCAGATTAATTGTTAATGAAAATAATCGTTAGTTGCAGGCCTAGTTAAAATGCTCGTCAGTTTACCCTTAAGTAAAATGATAGGAATAAGTTTGAGGCTCAATCAAATATTCCGCTCATGATTTTCTTGCTGCAGTGCCGCTGCTGCGGCTCATTAAATTCTAGCACTGCTTGGATATCTTACCCACGGGGTTCTTATTCTTGGCAGGGGCAGGCCTGCGGACGGGGAGGGTGTTGGAGTAGACATCGCTGACCTGTCTCTGGGGCTGAGCATGGGTCTGACCCTGTGCCTGGGTCTGAGGGGATGAAGGCCTGACTTGGGACACAGACATAGTCCCTCCATCCGTCCAATATTCCTCCCCGTGGACGCCTGTTGTCCCATTGACCATGGACATCCCATCAGGGCCCATCAGCCTCTGGAATAAACAAGCAAATATATGGATTCAATAAATACAATTGAAAAAATGGCTTTGCCTGTGCAATACTACAGTAGCAAATACTTCATGAAATATTTAGATGAAACCAAAGTGATGATATGTTATGATTAACATCTGTCGAGTTCATATTGACTCATCTTTATAAAAAACATTAATTATAACTTTGGTGAAATGAAGTCTACTGAGAGTTCATTTAAGTCTAGTCTGTCAGTTGCTGCCCAGCATGAAATGTAGACTCTAAACAGCTCATTAACTTGAGTGCCATCTTTAAAGTGAGACTAGAGAGATGTTTGCCTGATTTGCATCTTCATCGAGGGCTAAAGGTGGACAAGCTGACATTCGGATAGGACTGATAGCTCTTTTACAGAAATTCTACAGAGGAAATTAAACTGAAAAGTGTTTTCTGAATTTATTAAATTAATTTTATTTTTAAGTCTGTCACATCATATCTAAGAGTATAGTATATCATCAAACTTAGAATAATGTTTGCTCTGGCTTAACGTTCTTCTTTTAACTAAAAAGAAAAAAAATAGAAAACACAAAAAACCTATTGCCTTATGACCACTGAAAAATAAATAAATATATTATTTCCCCCTCCAGCAACCGCTCATTTTCCTAAACTCACTGCTGGATGTCCCAGGCCACTGCCCATGAAGACAGCCAGCTCTGGGGGTACAGGAAGAGGCTGGGCCCCTGGGATAGGGTCTGAGATGACCAGGTTGGATTTGGAGGTATGCAGTGGGCTTGTGCCCCCAAGGGCGGCAGAGCCCATCTGCTGGGCCAGGAGCATGGCCCTCTCTGGCAGTTTGTTGGGGTCTGAGCAAGCCTGTTGCCACACTGGGATCTTCTGGGTCAGAAGGTCTTTACCCTGGAAGAAGAAGGAAGGAAAGATGATAGAAGAGATATATTGATGCAGCTGCGATGTGACGAAAGAAAAAAGCTCAGTCAATTTCCTCCATATCCTCTAAAAACATTCAGTTCTCAAAAGGTTTTTCTCACTCTGTATCCTTGACCACTGCCCTTTGCTCAGCTATGATAATGTGTTGCGTGGGTGAGGCTGTGGGACAGACTAAGATACAACCAAGCTGCCCACTTCAGCATCTCACAGCCTGTGGACACGGCTGTTCTCTCTACAGATATGGAAATACGAGTTTAATGGACAGACAGACATGCACAGATTAAATGTGTTTGACTGTAGAGTATACACCCATGCACACACATACAAAACACAGACTGTGTTGGTTCTTTGTATGTGTTAATTTGTAGCTCTCACCATCACTCACTCACACACACACACACACACACACACGCGCACGCACACACACACACACACACACACCCTCTGGGAGAGGGTTCTTCAGTTTGCTGAAGGTGAACTCTTCCCACGCACACCCCCATCCTGATTAATGACTAGACTCCATTTTGAAAAAAGAAATGGCAGCACAGTGGGCGCGCACACTCTCTCACGCACAAAAACACACACACACACACACACACACACACACACACACACACTGTCCTCCTCCTCCAGCCACATCTTCAGGCTGGCAGTTCACACCCACCAGTAATCCCAGGAGACAGATGTATACCATTACCCCAGAATATCAAATTATTGGCATGCATTTGTAGCACACAGAGAAGTACACACAACAGCACGCATAAGAAACTAAAGTTCCTTAACTAAATCCTGGTTAATAACACTCCATTACCTTTAATTGGTATGATATCGGGGGAAATCTGTTTGAATTCAAAGGTTCTTTGCTTGAAATGTCAACAGCATTGTAAAAATAACAAGCAGGTATTATAATATTCTCTAGCGACAGTACATTTCGCTGAGCTTTGATTTCAATCCATCTTTCTCAACATTCAGCATTTTGATGCCTTTTCCTATTAAAGTCTAAAGCGAGGCACTTCTCTACACAAAAAGTGGCCATATACTCGCAGGTGCAATGATGGATTACAGCTTCAGAGATGTCTGACAGCAGGGCATTGTCTACAGTCTTAATGAATTTTAAAAAATGAAGAGGCCCCTATGAGCAGTCAAAGCTAATGCGACATTGAATTATATATCTCCTGGTATGCCCTTTTTGCAGAACAATGGTCTATAACAGGTGAGTTTCAAATAAAACAGATGACAGACAAGGAGTAGCTGGCTAGAATCAACATCATAGCACAAAGGGAATAAGCTAAGCTTCATAAATTGACCTAACAAGCTCTGCACATATGCCTTTTTGAACATAATGGGCAGAAAATGTGCCCCTAATTAGTTGAAAGATCAAAAGAACTGAAAACAGGCTAAGTTCCATTACTTACTGAGGTGCAACTGCAAACATGTATTTGATGACTGAACAAATTATTCAAGGAAACACTAATTCTGAACATAAAATCATACCTGTGCCTTTATTCAAGGCCCAGAAAAGCAATTTTCTAAATCGGCTTGTTGCTATGAGCAATGAAGCCCCACATGACAGCACTATGTTCTGCCAAAGCGCGACAGGTTTGCTTATTTCAACTGAGAGATTTCCATATTTGCCTGTTTGACCTTTCCTTTCTCACCATTTATAAGTGGGTGGGGCTCAGCTGGGAAAACGTGATGTTTTTCTGTGCACCAATATGAGTTTATGAATCAAAATATGATGACAGTTGTGGTTTTTTTGCTTCTGTTGCCACCACTGTCAATCAAATCCAATGAAACCACACCCACACAGTCCTGAGGAAGCAGATCAGTGGAGTGGAAAACTGTTTCCAAATACATTTTTACTTTTCTTTATTTAGTCATGCATATATGGAAATGCTTGAAGTTCAAACTATTCTAAAAAATATATCGTTTTTATGTTCGTTGCGGTGTGACACTTGGGCTTACCTTGCCATGGTAGGCGCTGCTGTTCTTGGCCACGGCACATTGGCGGTCCACCAGGAAGCAGTACCTGCGACGCTCCTCAGACAAGGCTGTCTTGTATCCCTCAGCGATGAAGGTGTCCAGCTCGGTCTGCTTACTGCTGATGGTCTCCACAAACTGATGGGGCACACACAATAACACAAGGACCAGAGCATCATTTACTTTTTGAGATACACAATATCCTTGTTAGTACAAAATAATAAAGACGCCAGTATTTATAACAAAAGATCTGTGCATTGAATATTTTATTTTGTTTCATAATCAGTTTTTTTTTGCTGGTGCACTGCAGGTCCTTCACATCTTGCCAAAAGCTACTTTTCACATTTAGTAGGTAAGGCCAATGAACAGAAGATCTGACAAGAAAAGCGTCCAAGCAGCTAGATAAGATCTAAGTACTTATTTTTTTAAATAACACCCTGCTTCACATTCACACAGTTACATACATTCACACTTAGGAGCTGCTCAGTACAGTAAAGTATTGTACTGCCAATCACTGCATATCTCCACTGGAGCAATTAGGGTTTAAGTGCACCTTGCCGGTAACAGTTGTGCGAGGAAAGAGCCTTACTCAGTAACTTTTTCTGGTCCGATTTTCCCTGCCGAGCGCTTCCGAGGCAAGGCAATTATAACTGAAGATCCCGCAGTGTGGAGGAGGAACACAAAGACCTCACTAATCCATTTTACATGTTGGACAATAACAAATAACAGGGTTGTTAAAGTGTATATAAGAGGGAGTAACAGCAACAGAAAGGGAAGGAGATCTAGCACTGTCAGTTTACCTTAGCGTGAGTGCTCTGAAATGGGTAATGTGTCACTGAGTTCACTGACAACACACACATACAGTGATGGTGGTGAAGCGTTGCGGGGAGTCTTATTTTGAAGGAGAAGTGGCATTTAGGGGTTTTTGTGAGCTTGCGAATACACGTCAGGCACCGTGTATCGTAAAACAGCAGAGTTTGCATGTTGGTAGCTGAAAGTTTTTTTTTTTGAAAGCCTCAAAGTAGGTCGAATGTGTCCACTTTCATGGCTTCAATACTATAACATCTGCTGATAAATATTGACCTAGAAGAGAGCGTTCTATTTACTTGCCATGATTTGACCTACACTGAACTTTGCTTTGGGGTATTGGCTGGTTTGAGATATATATCTATCTATCTCTATCTATATTTATATCTATATCATATATATCTATCTATATCATATCTATCTATATCATATATAAATATCTATATATATAAAACTGGAATCAAATACACACACACATTTTTCTTTTGGTATACTTTTGGTTAATTAAGCTGGCTTGTCATGGATAATAATCACTACAATCACTTTGTTTTGAATTCTTATAATGATAATAACATCAACCGTGTTTGTTGACACGTGACTCCACTAAAACCCCATTTTGGGAAATGGGAAAGACAAGCACTGCATCAAATTTGTGGATGCTACTGTTACTTTTGTTAATTCCGTCTCAGCCATAGGAGAGAAGAAAATAATGTAATCCATGTTGTTGTTGGTGGTGCTGCAGTGTGATTAAGTTCCTCAAGTTCAGTATTCTCAAAGCATTACAGTGCATTTTTGAAAGTTTCATATCATATTCCCAAAAGGCTGACGAAAAGGCTAATGAAGTTTGTTAAGTTGGAGTTCCTCCCTGCAGCCAAATGTAGGTTCCTGCGGTGCCACCACACAGTACAGCTCTGTTTCATTAACTTCCTCCCTGCCAACATCCACCAGGTTAATCATGGAAATATTTTAGATGTCTAAATGATACTGAACACAAACAATCTGAGGAATGACCTTTTGCATTTAGCATTGGAAGAAATCCACCCACACCATTACACACATCCACAGAGCCAAGTCAAATCAAGCAAGCGAGGGATGGAAGGATGATAAACGCGTTTTTCTCCCGAGAGCAGCCTGACCTTATTCTGTTCTCTCCGTACACCTTAAGCTTAAATTAAGCGCTTGGAAACTGGTTCAGTTAGTTGCTTCAGTTCTTCACAGGCACAGCGGTCAGTTAAAGGGCTGAGCATCGCCTCAACAAGGTGACGAGCCCTCTACTCCTGTCAAATCCACATGGCCCAATTCTCCAAGCATTCGAAAAGGTCATCAAAGTAACCCAAGACAATGAGTGCAGAGGGGAAAGCCCGAGCAGACACAAGCCTCTATTGTATCTGAGCAACCTGGGGTTACATCACAGCTGGAATGACTTGTTTTGCAAAGGTTATGAATATAAATGAAACCTGCTATACATCAATGCAGTTCTTGCAGTCAGACTTGAACTGATCTGTGTGTGTTGCCCTACACTGACATATTCAGGACAAAATCCTAATACAACAGCAAAATAAACTGCATGTGCCATTATTTCCACTCTATTGCACTGAACACGCAGTTTACAGTCATGATAAGCACTGGGAAGGGAGGGATTTGCACCCTTCCAGAAGCAAAGCATACAATAGGATTCAAAACAACACAACTCTTTATACTCTTTTTTGATTCTTGTGGGGATTCAAAAGCATTTTTCCTGCACAGTTAAGAGCTGCTTAGGTGTGCCCTTCAGATCCTTCATCATCAGCACTCTTTGGAATCAAAAGCATTGCATCATAACCCTCCAGGGCACAACGGAAAGGACCTACAATACCTGCTTGAATCTGCTGTGCGTGCGTGTTTGTTGGTGCTTATCGCCTGCACCCACACATCAACAACCTCTTTTTTTTTTCTGCATCTGTATGAAACCACAATCCCAGGTTGGAATCACTTTTCAATTTTAATGACACAAGCTGAAGAAACCCTGAGCTTATCCAACATCTTGAGATATTCATTTTGAATCCTGAACTCTGTCTCTCTCTCTCTCTCTCTCTGTCTGGGCTCTTATTAACAGCCTATACAGTGCGAAGGAGTTTATCTAGATGAAACGCCCTTTCTACGGCACCTTGGTCCACTCCACTGAACTACATAATGAGCTGATAAGCATTTTGGCAGGGGCTTTACCCATTGATTAGATGGCACAGTGGAAGTGTCTGAAGGCAGGAGAGAATGGGGACGGGAGGAAAGACAGACAGAGACAGAGAAGTGGGAGAGACAACAGAAAAGAGTGTGAGAAGGAGGGAGAGAGAGCGATGGAGACGGCGATCAATGAAATGCGGCGGCCATCTGTGTCCACCGCCAGACTGTGCTCAGACGTACTTTACTTTTTAATGAAAAGACGGGAGATCAAAAAGAAAGCACAGTGCCTCTCATCTGCTAAAATAACAGATGTGGTGGAGGAGGAGGAGGATGAAATGTTATGCGTGTCAACTTTTACATGTATTTTCTCAACTGCCTCATAAAGCCTAAAAGAACCCATCTCTTTTCACACACTACACTCGTAGGCAACATGTCTGTAGCCTGTCACTATCTGAGCCTTTCCAGGTGGATAGTTGTCATTGTGAAGCAGAGGTCCTGAGGGAGTGCAGTGCTCTCTCCCTCTCCGTGTGCCGTCCTCCCCGGGGGGACTTTGGCACAAACGAGTTGACTTTTCTCTCACACGCCCACAGCCGTGATATGATCAGCGAAAGTGAGCAGGACGAAAATGAGAAAGGGAGATTGATTTTCCTTTTCCCTGCTAACCGACTGTACGTTGAGAGTCCGGAGCCTGATGAGCTCGCTCCTCTGCACAGACGAGTCCAATTGATCAGTCATACAGACTCAGTAAGCGTGTGGGGTAATGGTACTACTCTACTGTCCAATATGCACCAATTTTAAATTGCTAGGTTTTCTGCTGTGCTAGCGGTTTGGCCTCTATCCATCTGTCGCCACATCTACTTTGATCCACAGCAAGATACTGTAACATACAGTATGAATTATGGCAATGAAATATGGCATCACTGTAGATACAGGACAAATCCTAAAGTTTTTGACAAAGCCCTGACCTTTCGTCTGCTGTCGCAATCTGGCCAAACATTTAATTAGAACACATCAAAGTCTATTGCGCAGATTGCAAAGAAATACCATAATATATATTTTGAATGTCCCTTTAATGCCTTTCGTAACCCCTCAAGACTTTACACTAGCACCACTGCACATAATTTAAACATTTAAAAACTGCAAAACTGTCGGTAGGTAAGTCCAACATATTTGTATTCGGGTGTAATGTACAGTACAGCCTCTATGAGCCCATAATATGGATTTAGACTTGTATTTTTAGATTTTAATGAAATGTATTATTTATATATATTTCTTTTGGAGAAAACCTCAGACTGATTTGTGCATTCCTGTATGTGGTCATCAAATTGTGCTCCATGTCATACCGGAAACCCAACAGAGGCTTAGTGATCCAACAAATGAGGCAGGAACATGCCTCAACTTGCCATTCTTGACTGATACTTACTGGCTTAGTGCACTAAAACACCCCTCCCATCCCAAGCCCTGCTTCATGCTAAACTAGACCGCTGCACACACGGTCAACTTTGATACTTAACGATGACACTTCAGACAACAACATCTCCTCGTGGCACTCCCTGACACAGTGGAACAGACACAATATGACACAGCAGTCAGATCAATCTGGCACTGCCGTACCATCCCAGACAGGAAAGGACAGATGTGTGTGTGTGTGTGTGTGTGTGTGTGACTGTATAAACTGCCCTGGACAGAGGTGTTTTTTCTACAACCTGAGTAGCAAACAGTAAAGTGTTCATACCCAGTGAACTCTACAACCTGTGGTATCTGTAAGTGTTGGTATCATGTTTCTGGGTCCAGTTATCGATCGGATTCTGTCATGGCCGGCTGCACTTCACAGCAGGACCAGCAGATCAGTAATTACCCTGCAAGCCCTGACCTGAGATTTTTGTTGCCATCCCTGCAGGCAGTCAGACTTCCAGCTTCCGTGAAGTAACAGCACTCACACTGTCGCCATTTTCTGCTGCGTCATTTTTTCTCAGTTTGGACAGAAACACTGGCTACAGGGCTAAACCAATCAATAACTTGTCAACACCACCACCACAGTGAAGGCCTAGTATAGGGGTTTAATACTGAGATGGTGCGGGTTTAATACACACCTGCCTCTGGAGGCAGATAAATAATTAAGTTATGTCGAACACTGAAGGTTCATTCCAACTCATCAAAAACAATTTCACCCGAGCTTCTCCGTCGGACGGTGCTTTTCTATGGAAATAATCACATGAATGATGACGTCCAAAGAAAACACTGATTTGTTCCCTCAGCGAATCAAGTGACTGCTTGACATTTAACCATTCTGTTGCAAATGTCGGCCGTCTGAATCCTGAAGACGGAAAGTGAAAAAATATAATTCTTAAATATAGTGTCATATGTAGCAGTTACACAACCACACCCTCCACAACTAAATCAGTGTAAGAAAATGTTTAGGAATGGCAAAATGTAAAAGTCTAATTCAAAAATAGTATTCTGTAGCTTTTATTTTGAATTGTCAGCATTTGAGGTTCATTTATTCTACTCCTCTTTGGATAATTGAGTCAGCTATTTTGTGGTGTGGTGAGCTTCACTTCTTCTGTTTAAACCCTGATCAAAGCCATGTGTAGAAACACACTGGCTGAAGTAAATGCATACATCTCCAGTGCATTAATTGGTGTTGCTGACTTGTTATCTTTTTCACGTATGTGTCTATGTGCCTGCATGTACGAAAGATTGGCAAGGGTGACATACTTCATAATCAAACCTCCACTATTTGCCTTCCCACTCAGGGCACCTCGTCGCCACTGCCTCCACCCCCAGCCGTGCTGTTTTGTATATCCTCTTTACTTTATGAAGAATAAAGTCATTATCTTAAACCAAGACTCACAAATCTCCAATCCAACAGTCCCCCACAGCAATGAAGAGCTACGAAGAGCTTGAATGTTTTGCTTTTGAACTTTCCCCCCCCCTTTTCTGCATATTTTGTCCCTTTTCTTGTTTTACATTAGTTTGACGGTTTTATGAGACATCTTCCATTCTTCATAGTATCAGGCTTTGTGCAAAAACCCAACAAGAGGCTCACCTGCATCTCCTTCTCTCCGTACTTGGAGGGGTTCTTGCTGCCTTGGCTCTTCCTACGCAGCTTCTTCAGTTCAGCCTGGCACTTCTCCAGACTCTCCCCTTTGCTCTTGTGTTCCACCTGGTATTTCTTCAGGGCGGCCTAGATGGGGCAACAAGCGGAGCACAAAATTAGGAACACAAAACGCCTGGGTGAAAAAGGGATGGATGTAAACAACCCATTTCATTTTCATTTTACAAATCATCTTGCAGAGCCTTGAAACTTGCTTGAGACGTGTAACTCATCAGAACATTTCACCTTCACTTTTTTTTGTTGATTATTAATTTCTTTGTGCCACTGCAGATGCAAGCAGAGATTGTTTCGGAAACTCCTTGTTTGTGTTTAAGGAGGCTTTGAGAGCAATCATTTTAATTAAAGAAACAAGGAAATTAACATGATTCTTTACAATGTTTGCTTATTATTTGTCTTTCAGGTTTGATTTCTCACCAACCCATCGCGTGATTGTGCCACTTAAAAACATCCATTGTAAATGATTACCCATTTCAACCTGATTTCAAGTTGATTTTCCTAGCGTAATGAAAATAACAGAAATCAGTGGCAGCCTGCAAAGTAAAACCTAATGTGTAATTTGTAGAACGAACAAAGCGACTGGCCTAGTCCATTTATTTAATTTATTTAATTATTTATTTATTGAGAATAACAACTTTGTTTTCGGGCTGTACCAGCTCTGTTGCTATAGTAACTGTGTCTGGTGTGACAAAGCTCGGGTGGTTTCTGTACGAGACAAAATAGGTGGCAGAGAGCTCATGCATGCGGGTTCAACGCCCACATTTGCATAGTGTAGACACTGAAGATGTAGGTGTCCTCAAAAAAGGTATTGTTTGGCTGAAAAGAAGCCGTTGTCACTGGAAGACTAGCAGGATGAGACATGCAGTGTGTGGATTTCATTGCAGGGACAGGAGATATTAGTTCTGTAGGTTTGAGCTGGACTGGAAACCTCTAAACAAGTAGAGACCTCACAACAATAATGTAAAAAACTGCTGGACTTGTATTCATTAATTTGAACTGTAGCTACTGACTAATTTTCCAAGTCAGGAGCTTCTCAGATATATTGATTTGCTCTATAGGTTTCCACTTAAAATCCATTTCAAAACCTCAAACGTACATCTGCTCTTTCAAACCCAACAACAATGAATGACTCATCCTTTCATTCTCTACTAGTCTTTGAGGTAAAGCAGTACAACCAATATGGCTATTCATATCTATAGTTTAACTCTCAGAATCCGAGGCTTCCCGGTGGAAGATCCCCAGCACACAGATCATACAGTACAGTGTAGTAATGGTTAGGGAAAACACAGTTGGGTATTGTGAAAAGATTGCATTTAGTTAGGGTCAAATTGAGTAAACAAGCCAATATCCGCCTCAGTGAGCTGGAATGTTCCTCCTAATTAACAAAGCAAAAAGCCTGTTGACTTTTGTTGCCAGAGCCTGCACCCACAACTCACTGGCTACTACTGCAGAGAAAATTAGTGTGATTAAATCTGATTAGAAACACAGAGGTCAGTAGTTGAACTTTCTGTACAATTGCAGAATCTGGCTCTTTGCCTCTTGCAGCTTATCTGCCAGAAATGCTCCTCTTCATGGGTAATCTATAGGTTATGTATCCATAGGTTTTTATGCCCAAATTCTGACCTCTGTGTAACGTCTGAAGAGTGTTGTAAAAACCCGGGTACACCATTATGCGAGACAAGAGAAAGAGAGATAGAGGCAGAGGGGGCTGCACCCCTGGGAACAACCACAGACTTCAGTCTTGGAGAACAGCAAGATTTCCTTTGAGCCTTTATGAACAGAGTTGAAATTTCACATGATTAATTCACAAAGTCAGAAGCAAAATAATTGCTATTATCACTGCGGCAGATCTGTGGGAAATTCATTAAAAGTAATGGATGTTAAAACCTCAGGGATACACCAAGATTGAAATGTCTGAAATGGTTGATGCATCTGAAGTAATGTAAGAAAAGGCATGACACATTTCCTATGTTTTAATTCATTATCAGTTTAGACAGAAAACTCATATTTGGCAGATGTGTATGAAGCCAAAGATTACTTGAAGATATTTTAAATCAGAACACTCATGGTTTTCATTGGAACTCACATACACACCTCGCAACGAGTGCTTCTGAGTGACAAAGTCTTCCTGCTAAGGCAAGAGGCCAGGAGCCTAAATGACTCACAAACAACCTTTCTTTTCCATTTCATTTTAAGAGCAACATTACATTAAGTGTATGTAATTGAGTGAGTGCCTGTACGTAGAAGCAGCTCGTGGCTTGGTCCTCCCAGCGAATACAATACAATAATGGAAACGTTATCCCATCCCCCAAAACAACGCACAGCAGTGCTGCTCTACACTCAGGCTGCAACCCACTCATTCTAAAGATATCACATGTAGACCAGCTCCACAGTACTCACACACACTCTCTCTCACACACACACACACACACACACACGCTCCAGGAAGGGTTTATTATAATCAGTCTACCCTTGACGTGTGAGTAGATATGAAATGTTATTTCAAAAGCTTCTCTTTTTACAGACACATCCTCTAATTGTCTCAGAGACAGACTTTGATCCAGATGTTAACACACAACTTCACCTCCGTCTCTTATCACTTCAGTCAAATTAGGCCTTCGCATATATGATGTTGTTACATAATAACAAGCACTAAAATGAGCTCAAAACAAAACAGAGTGCACTTATTGGATTGAGGCTGCCCTCAGGCTTTCGGAGAGCGAGCCAATCAGATACTCACAGTCAGATAACGAGCATCCAGCTCCACCTTCTTCTCCAGCTCAGAGAGCAGCTCGTTGTGGAAGGATTTCAACTGGGGAGAAAGCACGTAACACAGTCAAATTAAATGCTAATAATACATATTTAAATGACAAAAGCATTAAGGGATGCTGCATGTGAATACAGAGACTTCCACATTAAGTGGTATGCAATTGACCAATAAGTTATTAAAATACATGCGTTAGCCTCATTTACTCAGTTACTGAATAAATGTTTTAGCAACAAAGTCCTGGCCTGTGAAGCCTCTGTCAGCTTGCAAATCACTGTCACTGTCACAGATTCAGTGCTATCTGACAATATTTAGTCACTGGATTGTAAACTGACCTGCCTCAAGAACGGGGTACCAAATCAGAATAAAAATGTTTAATCTCTGCTGACATTCTGAGAATTTTCTCAACTCATAGAAAATTTGAAATGAATTGAGTGAAAAATCTAAATTGAAGATCATGTTTTGATATGCAACAAATTGAATTAAGATGTTTAATTAAAACTGGATTTAGGGAAAATAATCTTTTGAGTCAACTAATTCAGATCACACTGAGTGAGGACAGTGAATTTTGTTTCTTGAATGGACTCATTCAGGATTAGTAGGAAGAAGATGAAGGATTACATGCTGTACATATGGACAATGAGTATAGGCATAGAGGCAGACATAGACATAATAATAATAATATATATATATAAACTGTGAATAAATTGTCATACCAGTATATTACCCAGAATGCCATACTGTTCAATTAAATCACTTCCCCAGCCACCTCCAGCGTTAGTCGTTTGGATTTATTTGAGCTCAGCATGTCATGTTCATTCAATATGAGTTCATGTTCATTTAATTATCATGTATTCCATGCACTGCCCACGGGGGCACGAGAGCTCAGGGACAAATCTGTGTCACGGCTGGACAAATTTGTTGCGGAGCATCATGGAGCAGAGCCACACGCAGCCAAACTGAAATGTTATATTGCTGCAATAACTTGTTGTCGTGTCTAACCTTTTACACAGCCTGAGTTTTTAAAGAGAGTGCGGTTGCGTTGAACCACCAAGCTGAAAACCATTTGAGCACTGAATACCAACCATCTCCTCTAGCTGCACTTGGATCTGTCTGTGGACCTCAGCCATCTGGAACAGCACATCCCCTGCACAGAGAGAAAGAGGGAGACAGGGAGAAAACACATGAACAACACTCAACAGCACAAGCATTCCTACTGCAGAAAAACAGAGGAGAAGAGGTAGAAAACTAGAAAGGAAAGGAAGAAACAAGAAAAGCAAGAGAGCGACAGAGAGAGAGAGAGAGAGAAAGAAACAGAGAAAACCCAGCGTGCAAAGCTCATGCAGTAATACAAGACACACAAACATACGGGACAAGTGACTTGTAACTGGGACAACGAAGAACATGATGAAAGTTTGTTTTTGGTACAAGATAACAGAAAACAGAGAAAAAGAAACAATAACAAGAGATGATGAGTACAAAAAATGGGGGAGACAAAATGCTTAAAATTAAATTCTGGTTCTTCAAGCGTGTAAGTACTGATGTCTCGTGGAGATCAAACATATTGCCTTTCTTTCTTTGATTAATCTTAACATCAGGCAATGTGATTTCTAAAACAAAAAAACAACACCTCAAAGAAAGGTTAAAGTCTCCACACAAAAAGAAGTAGAAAAAGAAATGGGAGAGATAAAGAGGGTCATGCAGCTAGTAAAAGTATTTTATTTCCATATACCTACAGGCTGCCTCTTCTGAATATGCATTGCATTGTCAAGAAAAAGGAACACAGAGAGCTACATTGAGCGAAGGACACATATACATATAGAACCCTGGTGGAAAGACAGTGTGAGATCTGCATGTACAGAAAAATGAGACACGCATACATTTCGCTGACCGAAAGGTCCAAAGCCCCTTAGCCAGACATATTACATGTGGGTTTATTAGCTCATTGCCTAGTCAAAACATGTGATATCAGCTAGTATTAATAAGGGTTTATATTATATTGCTTGCATTCAACTATTCAGGAAACATACTTTTGTCAAATGTAAATAACTCATATTGATTTTTGTTAGAATGCTTTACATTTAGTTTAATATGTGTAGAAAATTAACTTCTAGACACTTGTGGCTGAGTAGGAGCTGCGTACTTTAGCTCAACACTTAAAGCAAATTAATTTTTTTTCCATCTCAGTCCACACCCTCCTGCTGAGGACATCTCAACCTATCTGAAAATGCCTCATAAGTGAAATCAGAACATGTGCTGAAGTGGTTTCAGAACAAACTTTAGTCTCCACCAAAGGGCTTTGGAGTGGTCTCCGTCGTAACAGACAGCACGTACAATGCACATCGCTACAGACAGACGACACTGAAGCGACCGCGGCGGAGCTGACTTCAACTGCTCCCAAAAAAAAAAAAAAAAATGTATTAGGGGCTTGCAAAAATGTTTAAAGTAACACTTTAAGTCCCCCTATTAACAGTAGCATTCATAAGCAATACATAAACATTTAATAAATGGTTTATAACACTATAATGTAGTTGTAAGCAGACAAGGACATTTTAAAGCAACTTCTATATAGACAGTGTTTTATTATATTGTCATTCATTATCTGTTTATGAACCAGCCTTAACTTACTGTGGGTGCACATAGGAGGAGTTATGGTTGTTGACATATACATTAATAAATATATATGTCTGTGTGATGAGGTATGATGATGATAAGCAAAATTCTATTTCCACCATCTTGTTGAGCTTTTCATCACCAGATACAAAGTGTGCGCAGCAAAGTAAAACAGAGTTGAAAACACATTTGTTTTTTTCATTACATGCAAAATGCAACCACTGCACCTACAACTCCTGTATGCCCAAGACAGCCAGGCCTTTTGCCCATGGTGCAACCTGGCTGCTGATCTTGTGCCTCACAGGAGCTGAGAAGCATTCTGTCAGTTCCCAGCAGGCATGCTAAGCAGCTTACAGATACTCATCCCTTCAGGCTTAGAAACGCTGGCATTCTGTCAGTTGCTTCAACTAGCTGGATCAATTAACAAATGAGCAGCCATCACTGTAACACACACACACACACACACACACACACACACACACACACACACACACACACTAAACTGGCAGTAAGGGTGTTTGCAAGAAACCACAAAAGGTAAAAAAATAAAAAATGAATGAATATGCTAGAGATCCTATCTTGTCATCTGCTGTTTCATTACTACACCATGTACAATGCCAAAGCATAGGGGAAAAAAATAAAAAATACAAAAATCCCACGCTGGAGATGCAAATAGTTACCATGGCAACTTTGAAATCATATCACACAATGACAGTAACAGAAAATTGGACTTCAACCTTCAGGGGCAGTTAACCGCAGAGAATTCAATCAAGAATCAATCAAAAGGCATAACGTGGAACATTTGAATGTGTTGTGTAACATTATTGTTTCATACAGAAAATATCTGGCAGGCACGACACAACCTGTGAGACTTATTGTAAGAGCTGCCAGCCTGACGAGGATATCCGCATACCAGCTAAGAGCGGCACGACAGACATGTCGATAGCCTCGGTGACAAGCTAACGAACATGCACAGAATGAACACTTATACACAACCAAAAAACCCTCAAGGACTTGCAGTTTATGTATCAATATTTCCCAGCTCGCTTCAACCACTCCTGTATCCCTGGCTGAGGGAAAACAATAGCTCCTTTATGGGGAAGTGAGCTCAGGTTGATCTGCACCTGCAGCTCAGCAACAAGCAGCCACATGCCTCCTAGCTTAAACCACTGAGTCAGAGAAGGAAGCACGGACACAGGACTTCGGTGCATATGAACAGACTGTCCCCTGAAGTATGACATCAGCTTGTGTAGCTGTATTGACTGCTTGTGTAACAGAAGCGATGATACACCCACACAGGTAGAGAAAAAGAAATAGAAAAAAAACAAAAAACAATAACAGAATGTGGGCTACGGAGCAGAAAAAACAAGTGGAAGTTTGCAATGTTGAGTGAGAGCGAGAGAGAGAGAGAGAGACAGAAATGGAGGGAGGGAGAGAATGGAGGTGGATGGAGAGACACTGAATCACTGGTGAAGGTCAAGCTGGATTCACTACGGGTTGTCATGGAAGCAGGATAATGCTAGGGTCGTTGCCATGGGAGAAGTTGCAAGATGAGGGGCAGCGGCGGCAAAGTGTTGTGTTACAAAACACTGTTCTCCACCCTTACTATCAGCTATCATTACATCAGAATCTACTATACACTTCCTTGGGGAGGAAAGTGGGGCGAGTCCCCACCTAGGGAGTCAATGTACAATACGTGTGTGTGTGTGTGTGTGTGCTCACACAGTGTGCGTGACTAAACAGTACGGTGATGTTAATATACCTGCATACTTAGCATGCTAAGTCACAAGGGAAACAAACAAGTGGGCAAGTATAATGGGGCAGCGGGATATCGTGCGAGACGTAGATAATAGCTGAGAGTCTGGGTGGCCGTGTGAGTGTGTACGTGTGTGTGCACATGTGGTTGTACGCTCACTGTGAAACCACAAGATCCAAACACAGTTAATCTGAAGGTGAGGGCAGCTTATGATTACAGTTCATCCATCCTCACACACACACACACACACACACACACACACACACACACACACACACACAATCTTGGGGTTTTCTGACCTTGATTATAAACTCAGTTTGAACTCTTTTCCCCACTTTGCTCATCAACATGGCCTCTCACTGGAGAAAACGTTTGATACATATATGACATGTTACTAAAACTGGAAGCTCAGCCATCACAGCTGTTCAACCTACTAGCCTAATATGAGTTTGTCCATCAATGGTGTCATGCATTTAGGCCATTTTGAAGGCTTAACAGGAGAAATGTAAGACTGTCAAATAGAAGTGGGCCAGTGTGCAGTTGCAAGTAATCTTGACATTTATTCTAAGAAGGTCTCAGGTAGGTTGTGCAACTGGATAACACTGTCATGTAGTAAATCCAAACCGTCTGGTATCAGTGAGCCAAAATCCTGTTCTCTTTTTAAGCCACTGTTCCACTAGCCTGAAACGCACAACACATTTTATAACAGCAAAAAGCTGTAACATAATGGGGTAGTTTTCAGTCCATATTCTGACATAAAAGTGTATTTCTGAAGTCCCTATACTGTCAAATTTGAACATCCATTGCCATTTTAACAAAGATAGCATAATAGTTATTTTGAGATGAACAACAACAACACATCCCATGAGTCTTAGCCACAGAATGGCTGTCAAAGGCTCACGGGAGCCTTAGGTTTTGAATGCAAACATAATGATTAGGCGTTTGGCATTTGGTAACATATAAACATTAAATACTCCTGTCTAGTAGAAGTGTTCCAATTAGCTTAGAGTAGAAACCTAAAACCCAGGTATCATATTCCAGCTTTTGAGTAATGATAATGAAAATAGAAGCCAAATCAGAAGAAGAACAGGACTTTATCCATCTATGAGATAAAACTAATATTTTACCATGTGTTTGCTCTCCAATCCATGTATTCCTGCTCTTTAATTATGCATAACCTAATAATTGTATGCTGCATAGCTGATATGTCTTAACCTGCTGCATGTTACCCTCTACACATATGCTGATTGGTCCAGAACATATCTCAGTGGGCTGGATTATTTATCATGTTGAATGAAATGTATCTGGTTGTAGAAGTCTAGGGGTAAAAACTCCCACACCAGCATCTCCATGACAACCTAAACCTGACATGATGTCCATCATAAAACATAAACTTGTCATATGTGTTTCACAATATCTCCCTGATAAAAACTAGATTGTATCATACACAAGAGTGTTAACTGCACGAGGCTGCAAAACCAACAGCAGGCCATGACAATCGCTTGTAAAAAGTATGTCCCCTGGGAGAAACTTTGATTATTGCAGCACAAAACCCTGTTTTGATAAGTTATCTGCTTTTTCAAGTCGCTGACAGCATAAGTGACGAATTACAAGCACTTTGATTGATTTGATAAACTTGGGAGAAACATAGTGGGAGAAAGGAGGGAAACAAAGTGAAATGACGATATGCAAAAATGCAGTTACTATGACTGTAGGTATAAATGTTTGTGACAAGTGGAATCCTTTACAGATCCAGGGTGTTTTTGTCTCTCTTCTCTTTGCAGCAACGTCTTCTAAGAATCAAAAGTATGAAGTTCAAAGTGAAGAAAGCTTAACATGAAAGAGAAACTGATTTTGTTCTAGGGCAAATTAGGCAAACCGAGACAGAGCTAGGGAGGCAAAAAGTGGAGGGATGGGGAAAATCCCTTGAGAATGCACTAACAACAAGTAATACCTCAGTTTAACAGAAAAGAAACTGAAGTGAACCTGTACACCATTTTGAGCCTTTTTTAAGCCCTTTGCACTTGGTGGGAGGCGGTAAGAAAAGCTGTGTGTCAAGAGTCATGCAGCTACCCGTTGAGGTATGGAGATTCAAGGAGGGGCTGAGTGAAAAACTAAACTCTGTGTGTGTGTGTGTTATTTCATCCAGCCACTTAGCTTTAAGAAATGAGGGTCAATAAGGGTCTCCAAACACAGAGCCTATTCATGGCTGAATATGCACTAATGAAGGGTACAATGGTAGGCACACAAGTGAGCCTTTTTTAAGCCATATATATGTGTGTACGTGTGTGTGTGTGTGTATCTATATAATATATATATAGACACACACACACACACACACACACACACACGCATATATACCTCAACACACACACAAACACATCAATACTTAAATGCCTGGATACATTTACACACGTCTA
>JAVQJD010025176.1:0-12986 GCA_036023655.1 Nannoperca australis | reverse complement strand
AAACAGGTGCATCTGATTCAGGATAATACATGGAGTGGAGGTGGACTTTTAAAAGGCAGACTAACAGGTCTTTGAGGGTCAGAATTCTAGCTGATAGACAGGTGTTCAAATACTTAATTTCTGCTGTATCACACTAATAAATTGTTAAGAAATCATACATTGTTATTTCTGGATTTTTCTTTTTAGATTATCTCTCTCACAGTGGACATGCACCTACGATGAAAATTTCAGACCCCTCCATGATTTCTAAGTGGGAGAAAAAAATAGCAGGGTGCACAGGGCTGCACACCTACACTCTCAACCCTTTACTACCAGTTGGGAAGTAAAAAGGTCACTGAGTGATGATGAATGGTTCCAGGTTCAGTTTCATGCATAAAAGTGTGTTTACATACATGAAATGTCATTGTTGGTTCTTGAAAGTTGTTAAAGATGGGAAGCTATGCGTGGTCAAGGTCCAACAAGTAGTCTGCCATTTCTCTCTGCCAATACTCACCATGGATTATTTGTCTCTATGATCGCCTAATCTGACACAGTGACCATCCCAAATGTAAAAAGAAAATAGTTGTCTGTTCCCAGCTTTACAACCTAATGGAGCTCCCTAACTGAAACCTCTTACATCAGATAAAGAATAAAGAACTCGGTAGAGATAGAATAAGTCGGGACAAACAGAAATGAGCTCAGACAAAAGGTGTGATGAGCACTTACTGTTGGATTTTTGCGCCAGGTGCAGGATCTCAAAGCACAAGCAGAAGGCAATCTAGAACATGTATTTGGCATTAATTGCATTAATTCTGGTGTGTAAGATTTGTATTGTGTTACTCATCTTCATCTAATGCACAAATTAATATACCTCCTGTGGCTTAATATTAACAAATGGTCAAGTCAATGTTAGTCTTATGGGGTTTCTGAACATTTGCAGTCATTTGTCACTGGCAGTTTAGGAACCTGGAGACACAGCACACTCATAAATGTAATTACCTTTCATCAAATTAACTTAGTGTGAGTGAATTAGGTGGACAAAGCCTTTCAGACTACAATGCATCCAATCAACTTCTCTAAGAGTAAACCATGACTCCTCATCTTTCACCACATATGATCAAGGCAGACATACAATAAATGTATTTGTAATGTTGTTTAAAAACCATTGATTTCATATAAATTTCACAGTGTTGTAAAATCATATTTTGCTATTTATTTGCCTGGCTAGACGTGCTGAGACTGTCAGCCTCCTGCATGTTGCGATTTGCTTGCAGGAAAAAGATGAGCGGCTGGAAACAGGCATGGTGAAAAGACAGCCTATGAGGACAGAGGGAGAAGGGGATAAAGGATTAAAGAGATGGACGGAGATAGAGGCAGGAAAGGGGGATGAGTGGGAGAAAGTGAGAGAGAGATGTCCAGTAAATTGGTGAGCAAGATCAGCCATCCAGATCTAATATGGACTGGGAGTCTCTGGGCTCACCAGGCGCACCCTATCACCTACAACATAACAAACACTGGATTATTGGTGTGTGTGTGTAGACGTGTGTGTGATTATCTCTTGGCGCAAGCTCACTGTCTGCCAGGCTGACTTTCTGGCCTGCAGACTACAGCAGACGGAGAGTTGGAGATTTTTGAAGTTATATGTTCTTTATCAAAGTTCTGAATCTCACATCAAAAACAGCAGAAAAATTAATTAACACTCCATAACCTCCCACATATTCCCGCTGTGACACACTAACACCCATACACACTGATAGCATGAGTACTGTATACTGAAATCCCTACAGCCGGCAACCCACAGTGTCACAAATTACATTTAGATACAAACTGCAATATGGTGCATGTTGGATTGCACATTTATGAAGCATTTATCAATGCAGCAATATTTTATGTGTTGCGGTATTAGTCTCACACAGCAGCACCAAATACATGGGCCTTAATAAACATTTGTACAAACGGAAGTGGAGCTATAACACTGAACTTCAGCTATCAGAAATAATCAATATTTATATTAAATAACATAATTTAACTAACATGAAATCCCCCTCAGGGCACCACACTTGACCCCCCCCCCAAAAAGAAGAGAAATATTAAATTCAGTCTCAGTCTAAAGGGTGCTACCAAGTTTTTGACCTGTGTACAGTGACCTTAATACTTAATACAGAAAAACCACTAGTAATCAAGTTCTTTATAAATGAAACTTTTATTAAAGTACTAACTAAACACACCAGTATAACTACTAGACACACAAATGAATGAATAAATGCGACCACGAATTACTCCAATGAATACAATGAAGAACATTTAATAAATTCATGAATGAAATTATGAATACAACAACAGACAATTAATGCTTGAAAAGAGGACCATTATATACCGGATGACAGTGAATAATCATCTTGAAGGCTGTGTTATCTTTTATAAACAGAGGAAACCACTAAGTGGGTAAAACTTATAGTATATGACAAGTGAAATCACATTAAGGTATCGATCAGCAGATGAGAGGTTATTAGGAGGCAGAGTGAAATACTTTACGATTCTTTATTAGAATTATATTGAAGGGAGATTCTAATTTGATCTAACACTAAATTACTTTAGGTAATCTATAGCATCAACCCCACTATCACAGGAAAAGTAAGGTTTCACCTGGTTGAGAGGTTTCTCTGAAAGGCAAGAGGGAGATGCTTCTCCGGTGGGCCTATTGTGGAGTGTTCGGGCCTCTTTGGGTGTGCTCATCCCCACGTGGTGACTCGACTCAAGATGACGGTCAGAAGCACTTTCGAGGGGATTTTCATCCCACGTTCCAATTGGGCTTCAATCTGAGGTGTCAGCAGGTAGAAGAATGATAACATCTATACACACCCCCACATAGCTGGAGTGTGCAGGATTCAGAGTTTCTGCTGTTCTAATTTAGGTTGTGTTAGAACACGGAGGTTGGACAGTCTTCTTTGTAC
Source organism: Nannoperca australis (assembly GCA_036023655.1). Lineage (NCBI taxonomy): Eukaryota > Metazoa > Chordata > Actinopteri > Centrarchiformes > Percichthyidae > Nannoperca > Nannoperca australis. The sequence continues at coordinate 10,053 of JAVQJD010025176.1, read as the reverse complement.
AGTTTATTAATCCTGGTGATCGATTCAGTAAATGTTACCACGTAAACAGTCAAATGCCAAAGTTTTATTAAGCAGCAAGAAAGAATGGAGAAAATAAGAAAACTGAAAAATTACTAACTTAAAGTAATATTTCAAAATGTTTAGTTGAATAACTACTGTTAAGACTTTAAGACTAAGGTTAAGTTTATGTCAAACAAACATAAAACAAATCCACAAGTCCACATCGATCCATCCATTATTTATATCACTTATCCTTAGAGAAAGTCACACCTACAGGCATTTTTTTAGGATCATCAATTAACCCAACCTGCATGTCTTTGGATGGTGACAGAAAAATGGACTATCATACAAACAACATAACAGAACATACAAAGTCCGCACAGAAGAGTCCCAGCCTACCGGTGGGTTTGAATGAAGAATCAAGAACCCTTTAAACATCCTGGATAAATGCTGTGGCATTGCTTTAGTAGCAACAACTGCACTAATTTGGAATAAATAGATGAGGTGAGAAGTTATCATGAGCCACCTACAGACAGTCAAAATCATCACTATCAACAGAAAATTGAAGGAAATAGCAAAAAAAGAAGATTGGCACTTTCACAGACATGCCCATGCATGGCTGGTTATCATCACTGATAGTGGCTGTTACATTGAATCATGTCCATGCAGGTGCACAGCGTTGGCATTAAAACCTGACATTTGTCACTATTCACTCTGCTCATACACACATACCAATGCTCACGCCAAAGCCTTTTGCTTCTCCACGACCCTCAACATACTCCTTATGTGCTAACTTTTATATTGCTGATATAAACTAAGATTCAATGACAATTTGTGTTTTGGAAGAGAGGATTGGTTTTCCTTGTTGAATCATTGCTGCTCCTCAAAGAGCTGAGCCTTTTCCCGCCAAATGTTACTGGATGGACATTTGTTATGAATGGTGTATTCTCTGACGAATCTGACAAAAACACTGCTGTCCTTTTCTTTATTTTCCCTCCCTGTGAGGAACCAAAACTATCAACAAATTTGGAACAGTGATAAGTGTATATAAAACATTTTCTTTTACTGTGTTGGGTCGACATTATTCTAACACTGCAACTGTATGGTTACACTGACAATCAGAGAGAAATAAACTACAGTGTGGACTTTAATAAAGGAATATGTCACTAAATATTAAAACATTTTGGATGAAAATTGAGTTTTGTAAAAGAGGGCAGTATCAATAAGTTTAACTTGTTAGGTGATTAGCTAATTTGTTGCTTTTTTATGGGATTTGTTGATGAATTAAAGTAAACAGCAAACTCCATCATTGTCTTCTTTTTGATGTTGTCTTTGGGAGCATTTATTCAGGATTTCCACTTCCATGTCCTGTCAAGGTACTCTGTTTTAGCCCCTTCGTGTGTATGGCTTTACAGCTACCATTTTCTGATGTCTTTAAGGCTTAGCAGGATGTGTTTTGAACAGTCTTGTAGTCTGAATCATCCCTCTCAGCATTGCCACAGGGTCTGAAAAAGACCCATAACCTTCACCACCATTTTCTTGCTAGTTGGAAAAGGAAATAAATTCTAAGAGAGAGGAACACACACAGAGAGAGAGAGAATTGGTGGGGGCATCCAGAGGGGAGAAGATGAGGAAATGCACAAAGAGACACTTTCCTTAGAGAACACATACACATTTACACCAGAAGGAGGAAAAGAAAAACACTCAAACATGCCTTTTTAATGATCCATCACCAACTCTTAATGTTCTCCCTTCATTTCTCTCTTTCTTCCTCCTTTCTGTCAAATTTCATCAGCTGGCCCTTCCCAGGGCGGGTCTCTTGCTTTCAGATTACACTACTCCCCAAAGGCCAGGCCCTCCTCTATCATCTTCCTCTGTTTATCCCCCACTCTCGTCTGTCTTCTGCCCTCATGGGGACCAAAGTCTTCCCTGAGTCCTGTCATCTCAAGCCCCCATCTCCTTTTCCTTCTCTTCTTCCTTCCTGCCTCCAATGACTAGATCCGTTCCTTAGCTCTCTGCTATCCCTCCTTACTAAAATAAGAAAGTTAAAATAAAACTTTGCCAAATGGAAGCACAACATGTCAGCAGTAGTATACAATATAACCAGACAATTTGAATAAAGTCCTTGCAAATGCTTGATTTTAAACATAATCTGGTGTTTCATAATTGACAAAATCACTAATGTAAACCAATAGTCTTTTTATATTTAAAATGAAATGATCCTGTCGTCATGTTTGTTGTCTCCTGATGTTCATAGTAAGATAGCAAGTAAGATAGTTTAGATGTGATGATAAAGGTTTCAAGAGTCTGGACATGTTTGGTTCAGGTACCTTGATTTTTACTTATAAAAAGCTCTACAAGCCTTGTATTAAGATTAAGATGAAATGGACATGAAAAAACTAAAACAACTGAATTGGACCAGCAGTGTATTTTGTAAGTTAATTTGGAAGACTGGTTGATGAGTAAAGTTCATCCCTGTTGTCATTTTATTCCAACTCTATCAAATAATCATAATTATTACCTGAATTGGTAATAATGATAATATGATAATAACCAACGACCCGTTGGTAGATCAACAAATACTGGCTGCACTGTTGAGTGATATTTAATTAAATATGAAACTGATTAACATAATTTGACTGCAAGTGTGAACAATACACTTTATTTACCGGGGACGACGCATCTCCACTTCCTTCCATTGTACAAAAATGAAGCCAAAATATCCAGGATATCCAGATCCAGGAGCTGCCATGTTGCGCTGGTGACGTCATTTGGAGCCAGTGTCTGTGCAGTACTAATCAATGTCCCGCCCATATACCTGCCTGAACCAATCATAAACACACTCACAGTTGTCAATTATGATGTGACACATCAGTTAGCATCACATAACTATTTAAAAGTAAACTCATAAAAAAAATGAGCACTTGAACAAACATCAGTGTGATAAGAACTACCTAAAGTGACAGAAACCATGAGAAACTAGAAAAAGGAAGGGGGAAATTTGAATTAGCTCCTTCCCTGTCAAACTCTTTGACTTAATTTTTGATCAGTTTGATTTTGTTTCTAATTTCATCTCTCCTGTGCTTAGATGTTTTTATCTTCAAGGTTCCTCTTTGCATCACTGTTCTCTTATCAGTTTCTATCTCCTTTTCCATCCTGTACTCTCACCTCCTTTTTTTATCATCGGTTCAGCATCTTGAATTTCTCTGCTCTCGTCTCTTCTTCCATCTTTTTATCTCCTCCTCACCTCATACTTAATTTTCTTCCTTTTCATCCTTTTCCCTTCCCTCCTCTTTACACTCTCTCTGCTAATTCCATCTTGTATGGGGGAAAAACAGCTCAAGAGAATGAAAAAGTGTAGTGAGAAGGACAGAGATGAATGGGCAAAAGGGGAGAGAGAGGGAGAGAGACATTACAAAGAAAAAGAGAGATAATTTCCAATTGGTGTCTCATTTAGCCCAGTGGTGTGTTCTTGCTGGCTCAGCCCTCAGGGCCTGTTAATGACCAGTATTAATGAAGCTCCCTATCTTCATTACACACACACACACACACACACAGAAAATAGACACATGGATGGACACAAACACATGTAAGTGTGTTTGTGTTTGTGTTTGTGTCCCTATATATCTCTTTCTATCAAACACACACACACACACACACACACACACACATACACAAACTCCAAGAGCACCAGGGGCTCTTCATTTTATCAAACATGATGACTGCGAGCAGAACAAGACTATACAATTTTTTCCTTATTATGTGTTGAAAAATCAGCATCACATTTGAATCTTTCTGTCCAGACATAAACAATAAAATATAGTATCCTTTTGCTGATAGGATGGGTTGAAATAATGGATGTATGAATAATGCTGTGTAAATACCTATCCAATCTTTGGAAAGAAGTATATATGAATGCATAAAATCCAAAATGAAAATACATACTAGTTAGTAAAAAAACATTTGAATCTGAACAGTTCTAGTTCAGATGTGTTCAGTGTGTTTATGTGTATTCACAGGCATCTTGTAGTGTGTATGTATGAGTACATGTAAACCTTTGTTCTTGGCTCCAAGGTTTCATGTCATGTTCACTGCTGCCCTGAGGAAAGAGAAACATCCTCTGTTCTCCTCTGTAATAGGGACCGCAGGGAGTGGACAGGCGAAGGAAAACAGAGGGGAAGGAACAAGCTAGGGATTCTGGGAACAAGAATTATTGGAAGACAGTGGGAGACAATGACAGACGGAGAGTGTGAGGATTATGGATTGAAGATTCAGAGAGGGAAAAAAGGGGAAAAGCAGGAAAGACAGAAAACAGAAAGAGTCCTGAATCTTAGACACAGGAGACAAGTGAATGTTTATGGACCAGAAACCAGCATAGTGCTGGTTACATGTTTGTCCAACCCTGTCACCTACAAATGATTGTACTCAGCATTAATGATTTATGATAATTGGGAACAGTCAGTACCAATGCAGGAAGTAGAATGACATTAATGCAGTGAAAAGATGTGGCGTTGTGAATGCATCTGAAAATAGCAATCTTAGTCTGTGTGAACACTTGTTCTCATATGATGAAGAATATCTTAATCCAGGCATTATGTTTCTCCCAGAAATGTAAATTCCACATGCAAACACTTGCATACAGTATGAATGTTATTAAAATCCTACTTTCTACAATATGTGCACATGGGATTGTATGAATAAGGTTAGGGAAAGATCATGATTATGAGACCTGTTGTGTTTCAGTTTACTCAAGGTAATAAGTAACTGTGCAGAACATGAGGTGAGCTAGTATTCTAGTATTTTCTGGATATCTGGCCATCCTGAGACTCTGCCGATGCCTTTCCTGTGAACCCTGGATACGCAAAAAAAGCTATACTATTAATAAAGATGCACACTCCTACATACTTCCTTAAGAATCATGGTTAAAGTAAAGATACTTAAAACACTAGGGAAAGCTTGTTACATGTATTGTGTTGTTACAGGGGCGTAAACTCTTTACTTTCTTGCTATATAAAGGACACAATACTCCCGGCCTTGTTACTGAAAGATTGCATTGAATGAAGTGCATATTTGTAAAATTTGGGATTCTGTGCTAAAGGCAAAATAAGAAAAAAGAATGGGCTGCTACTTCTTTCCTTAACAATCTATGTAATTACACATGTTTTGCCCTCACTGTAACTTCACAACCAACCTTAGTGATACATTTGGGAAGCCCCTCCTGCTAGCAGCAACAGTAACCTGCAGTCCATCAGCCTGCATAATAACAGGGACATTTCAGACACACAGTTCAACCAGGACCACATTCAATTTCTACAGTCCCTTCAAGGCATAATAAGCAAAACAAACTTAGAGAAAAAGGTAAAGGGGTGCTAGATCATGGAGAAAGGTAGAGAAGAAAGTGAAGGAAGGGGATTTAAAAGCATGAGCAAAGAATGAAATAAGAGGGGAGCAGTAACACAGAGGAAGAAAAAAAAACGGAAGTAATGAGAGAACATGGCCAGAAGCAAGAAATGGAAGGAGAGACTCAGAGTGGTTGACGGAGAGGAAAAGGAAAGGTTTAGACATACTGAGACCTGGATAATTAGCCTGGGAGGCCCAAGAGTCTTCTTTTAAATCACCATACCATGCCTTATTAGCTCAATATGCCTCCCTTTAGATCCCTGCAGCACAGACACACATCTCATACGATAACGCTCAAATGCACAGTACAGCTCTCAAGCGGAAATTGCCGCCTTTGCATTTACTTTGGAGTTGATGGACCAATGAATCCCAAGGTTCCTCTACAAAGCTTTGTTAAGTTATAGCCTGGTTCAGACCCCTGAATCCCCAAACATAAGTCACATTATGTCAAACAGTTAAATTATATATAGATTCTGATATTGCTCTAATGGATGATTGTTTGAAGGTGGGACTAAAGGTTGTGACATTAAAGAGCATCTGGACATAGTTAAGGTGAACAATTGAATCCTTGTTCTCAGACATTAATCATAATGTACAAAACTACATGTATCTTTCCAATATCAGCGAAATAACCATCCATCCAACCATTCTGGTTCTCTGCATGCACTTGGCAAAAGGCAGAAAATACCTAAGCAGGTGTATGTAGTTTTCACACAAATGGAAGGGCAACATTTTTGTTAGTTTTTTTGTTGTGTTCAGTGTTGTCTTTTCAGAAAATGTTTATGCGTGGAGAAATGCTAAACATACCTACAAAGAGTCAAAGAGAAAGTTGAATTCATCAAAGACAGATACAAGTTTTATGAACAATATGCATCGTTTAACATTGATGAAAGATTCACTTTTTTGATTAATATTTCACTGATCTTTTGGACGCATGCCTCAAGGAAAACCTACCGGATTTAAGGGGCTCAAGACTGTTGTGGCAGTTCTACAGTACAACTAGTGCATTAAATAGGATAGTAATTGTAGTATGCATAAAGTCATTATGTCCCGGTAGTAATAAAATTTGTTTGTTTTGTTTTCTTAAAATGTATTCTTCAGGGGGCTGCACATGGGGGAACAATTCCTAACAACAACTGAGGAATACCTTTGCTTCTATGTCGTACATGCCCCGCCCTCTAACAGGCTTCGCTATTGGTTTATCCCCTCGAGGCTCCGTCCCGACACCTGAGTTAAAGTTCAATGTACTCACCCTCCAATAAGGGGGTAGTATCCTCCCCCAATATAACCCCAGTCTGTGCATTGCTTGTTTCCCGTTTTCACTTAGCAACCTATTGTCTGTGAGAGTTCTATAAGCGAGATACTCGAGGGGATAAACCAATAGCAAAGCCCGTTAGAGGGCGTCGCATTTACTCATAGAACTGGTGTTACACCAGGTAGCCTATATTTTTTCATGCAGAACTATCTCAGACTTGGACCGATTGTTCCATTTGTTTCTGGAAGAGCTTTGCAGTATATGTATGCTGTTGTTGTCATGTTTCTTTCCTTACCTTAAAAGAAAAATATATTAATAATAATAAATAAATGTACATTTGGTCAAGTATGACACAGCTGCTTTAAAGCCAGAGAAGTGACTTCAGATTCACATTAAAACAATGGTCTTTGGTATTATTGAAACCAACTCCAGTGTCGTCACCTGAATCTATGACCCAGATGGGAAATCCATTTTACCCTATTTACTGAAAGTTAGCATCTAGTTGAATGTATGTTTGTCACAATGACAATTATGGTGATCAGAAAGAGTCTCACAAAATGTGGAGAAAGACAAAGAGAAAGGAAAACATCACTATAAAACAAAATTATAAGAGAAATATTCTCTGTTTCCAAGAAATATTGGATATGATGGCATATTATGTAATGTTAACTGTAGAAAATGTTGAGCCAAGTGAGAAATGCCATACGTTATAAAGCTTCAGGGAAAACCTGGTGACTATTTTTTCCCCTGCTTTTGGAGCATAAAAAATTAAATTATGTATACAAAAAAGGCAGTGCTCCCTAATGAGTGTGCTTCCCAAATTGCAACCATGGATGTGCCTAGAATAACCTTTTTAAGAGAATCCTTTTAATGTTACAAGGCGCGTGCAGTGTACTGGGAACACCACATAGGAAAACTGCCATTTCAAATCCCAAACAAGATGGGAGCCAATTATAAAGGGAAAGTTAATGAGACACATTCTCTTCTCCTTCAGCTGCTTATTGTCCCAGTGGAGCTCTGCAGAATCCAACAGTAGAAGACTGGAGTTGTACTTGTCCTCCCAATTGGAAATAAGGGTATTTTTTCTTTTTTCTTCTAAGACACTTATACTGTCATCTTGGTGTTTGAGTTTCACTTTAATCTACTGAAACCTGTCAAAAAGCAAAAGTTATTGCAAATACATTAACCTTGAATGGGTATTCACTGCATTGAAACCTCTGAATCTCATTTAGTCAAGAGGCAGCAGATTTTCACAAGTCTATAGAGTGACATCAATAGCTTTTGAAACAGGTTAAAATGTCTACAAGAAATAAGTGCTCTAAAAATAAAAACACAAGTGGTCTTATTGTGTATTTTATTGTTTTTACTTTGGATTCACCAACCAGTAATGCACCAACGATCCATTGACAGACCACTTACCAAACAGCACCAGATATCTAACACATGTTAGCAATAAAATGCATCACCTGAGCCCACAAACAATGTTAATCAATTTCAATATTTTTGCACAAATTACCCAGAACACCTTAAAGAGAAGGTGAGTAGGCAGCTGTAGCTGGATACCATTTAAACTAAGACATACTGTCATGGTAATTGCACATGGGAAACAAGTGCGTTTTAGTAATTATTGTTGATATTAAAATGTTGACTGGCAGAAACAATCATGACAATAAAATTAGGAGTTTTTGTTTGTTTAATTTGGATCCCCATTAACTGTCACTATTGTAATAAATAATCTATCTGGGCTTGTAGCCTTGAAATCCTATCTGCACACCATCTAGGTGATGAAGTTAGGTGTACATTGCTTTCACTTTTTGTGTAAGTTAAGTGATGTTGCGGTTATTGGTACCAAAAGAGGAAACCTTCGCATATTGATTACTAATGAATTGTCTCATGTTCCTGTCCCAGAACTGTCCTACATTTACTAGTTTCCTGTTTGCTGCTCTCTATATATACAGGGCTGACTATTACTCCAGTAATACTGGATACTCCATTCATTTACTACTCCACTTCCACAATGAATGGTCAAACCTGTTCTAGCAGAGGCAGAAATATCTTTTCTTCTATTCCCTAGTATGGGTTTAGCTCCAAAAACACTGGATCCTACATTTCCCATAATGCAGCTGAATAGCAGCTTTCATTAAACATCCATAGCCTGGTAAATGCCTGCATCCTCCAAATTCCATTTGTTGGGCCAAGCCATAATGACTTACCTTGGTGACATCATCAGAGTTTTTTTTTTCTCAAACGTTAGAAAGCTCCCTCCACAAGTTAAGGAAATAAAACTTCTCTCTTCTGGGAAAGTGAAAGCAGTTGGCCTCACCATGTTAAATGTTTAGAGGTGTCTTGGCCTCTCATTTTGGCTTCTCTGAAGCCTGTTTTCGTGATATAAATGGAAATATACAGTGTATATGATCTACATATGATCTGTTATTAATTATACTCAATGGGTGAAAGTCATGGTCCACAAAGCAGTGGTTGGGGACAAAGGGACTTACTGGAACTATGGAAACAATTTGGTTCCAGCATCGCAGTTGCCATAGCAACATGGTACCTCTGCAGTGAAAATATATGTATGTATGGGCATGTGTCTGTTTGTAATAGTGAGTATGTGCGTATAGAGAGATGAGGAAGAATGATCATCATGGCAGTTTAATCTTTGTCAGCAGAACCAATGATTGGATGGATAGATAGATGATAGATAAATTGATAGACTGATGAAGTGATGGTTGGGCATCTTCAGATGTTTCAGATCAGATCCAAAATTAGCTGAATGGCTCAAGAAATGAATTACATGTGTTGGAAATGCAGCACGAGACACACTGGAAAACCTAAAAACAATGGCCTTTCACTCCCTTGTAGCTCTTAATCTGTGTTTTCTGTGTCAGGACTGTAGAACTCACCATTTACCATGGAAAAGGAAAATACCTGTGCCTTATTAGATAGATAGATAGATAGATAGATAGATAGATAGACTCAAGGAGAAATTATAGTGTTGCATTTAATAAAAAAAAGGAAGAATAAAAAGAATGAAAACAGGAAAATGCAATTAACAAATAAAAGAGATTTATATATATATATATATATACATACAGTATGTATATATCCATTGCCATTCAGAGGATGTCTCCCTTCCCAGCTCAAAGGGGAGTCATTATATACAGATATTGCGGTGGGCATGAATGACTTCCTGTATCCACATCCACATCCAAGAAGAGGTGGTTGTTCCCACATTCACACCACAAAGCTGTCCAGCAGTTCCCTGTCCTCAGTCTCCTTTCGATCCCTGACACACCCCACACCTGCAGAGTCATCTTAGAATTTGTGCAGATGGCAGGACTGAGTTGTACTGGAAGTCTGAGGTACACAGTGTAAAGAAGAAGGGTGAGAGTACAGTC
>JAVQJD010025170.1:0-34180 GCA_036023655.1 Nannoperca australis | reverse complement strand
CCCCCCCCCCCCCCCCCCCCCCCCCCCCCCCCCCCCCCCCCCCCCCCCCCCCCCCCCCCCCCCCCCCCCCCCCCCCCCCCCCCCCCCCCCCCCCGGATCATACTCGGGTGACCATGATGCTTTAAACTCTAAACTTAAAAAAATAATTGACATTCGAGTGGTTTTTTTCAGTGTCTACATTGTACAAGTCACAATCCTATGACTAAGCCCCATACTTTTTCCATTGTAATTATTCATAGTTTGAGACAACTTCGTCTCCACGCAGGCATATGACCTGGTGGCCTGCTCTTCTGTCCTCATTCGCCTTGCCTGCCTCCATAAGACGCTCTACACCCGGCACCTTGCTGCCTGCGCTGCTTCAGATTAAATGGCTAAGAGTGCTCCACCATGCAAAATTGATCAGCCTAACACACTACGGATCTTCCCTGAGAATTGGTTCAGGTAGAGAGAGTTTGGTCATGTCTGTGCGAGGCAGAAAGAAAGAGCAATTCAGAGTCACTCTGTACTGCTGAATAATTTAGCATTGAGAGCACAGCCCTTATTCAAGGTCAGAGCTATTAAGCCCCTTTGAGAGGGACAGAAAGCCAACTCAGTCCATCACACGATGGTACAGGGGTCAGCTAGTATAGGGATCTGATTTATACCCCTTCTGAGAAGGGACAAAAAAAAAACATGAGCAGAGAGCCCGAAGCCACTTCCTGACAGCGAAATAATACATACACAGTACGTGGTCCAAAGAGACGAGGTGAATATATATATTATACTTGCAACACTGTAGCAGTAGATGTTGGTGCACACAGTCATCTTTCAGAATGGGTTGCAAATAATAAGTGTATTGCTGTGGTGATGTGAGCAGAAGCCCAGCACCACCTGTGGCACCCATGAGTCAGAGGAATTTGAGCTGCTGTCTGAGTGGTCGGGCAGTACACACCGTCTCCAACTTCCAATCACTTTGTTTGGAGTGTCTCTCGAGACTACTACATAAGCCATGTTTTCCGGCCTCTCTTGAGAAGCCTGCTTTCACAAACGGCCTCTCAGTGTCACACACACACACACACACACACACACACACACACACACACACACTCTCTCTCTCGAGACACATGCACTTACGCCGACAAATGCCTGAGTGAAAATGGTGAGGAAGAGGAATGTGCAACTGTCATGTTTTACTTTTAACATTCCGGAGTGGAGCTGCTGCAGATGGGATGAGGGGAAAGAGAAATAAAGCCTGACTCGGCAGACCTAGTCAACTGTGGTATGTGGATGGGTGTGAGCCAGAGAGTGTATCAGGGTAGGGCAGGGAGGAAGCGCGAGAGCTTGTGCTGCTCTGTGTGTGTGTGTGTGTGTGTGTGTGTGTGTGGAGGGGGAATGAAAGGTGGAAAGGAAAAAAGGTGTGTGTGAGCTGCTGCTTTTGTGTGTGCATGTACGTGCATGTCCTGATGCATGTGGCGGGTCCCCCGTCATAGTGATGTGACAGTGTCCTGCCCAGAGCAGTGATGGCAGTTTGCATCTATATAATATAATATATATATTATATATAATACAAATATAAAATAGCATCCAACAGCAGCATTTTTAAAGCATCCACCAAACACACTTAATTGAAGTAGAGCTCAAACATTTAATCAGTTAATTAGTGGATGGAGCAGAAAATAAACCAGCAACTACTTTGATAATTCCAGTCATTTTTCAAGCAAAACTACCAAAGCTTCTCAAATGTGAGGATTTGTTGTTATCTTTCTATCTGAGTGTTTTGGGGCTATTTTGGAACATGTGTGACAAAAGAAAAAGATGAATCTATGAGATTAATGGACACTAAACACCATTGTTAGTTGAATCCCTGCTTTATACACCAAGAACCATTTAGAGTTAATGGAACTTTGGTCGCAGAGAAAAGAGAAAGTAGCAGCAACGGACATCCTTGTTCTCAACTTTGAACTCAAGGAGGTGCTCTGCTTGTGCCTGGAATGGATAATGGTTTTATGAAGTGTTAATTCTGCCAACACACATCATGTTGTTACTGACCACTGAGGATTATGATATGATGCTGATGACCTTTATGCCAGCCCTTAAAAAATAATAAGACATTGTTTTATATAATACAAAAAGTTTCTCACAAAAAGGCTGTTAAGTACTTCATGAGGGCTCCAAGGTAAATGTGCCAGCAGAAAAAAGTGTATTGTAATAATGTCTACAATGATGAAAAAAGAAAAGCATCATGATTAAGAAATGAAACCACAGACACCATACTTATCCACGTGTCCCTTTTGGATCAATACTACAATACTGCTCCATGTTAATGCAATAGCATGCACTATGTTGAGTAGTTAGTATGCATCTAGGATTATGCAAAATAACCACAGTGGCTCTTACTAATGAGCAGTTTTTAGCGGTTGTTATTATGAGCCCCGCCAAGTAACAGGCTAATAACCTCCGTGGGGCTATAATGTTTTCTCTGATAACAAGCTGTACCATCGTGGGCAAAACTAAAATATTGCAATCTAATTGCAATCAGCTGCTTTTAAGTGACCAGCTAATCTCTATCTTTTTGTAACACAGAGTGAACCTCTCTGCACCAGCCGCAAAATAAAATACACAATCAGACTTGACATGAGAGCATTTTGTGCATCATCATCTTTCTCCACGTGCCTCGTCATCACTCGACATACGACCCCTGTCTCTATGTTGCCGGGTTACATAAAGAGGGGTTTGTCATTGGGAGGAATCATGCGGTTTAGCACTGACATCCCCCCTCAGAGAAAAAACAACTGCAGTCTTGCACAAAAAAAAAACCCAGCATGAAAAGGCAGAGCTAGCCAGCAGCTCATAGAGTCTGAAGGAGGGAACAACGTGTTCCATGACCCAGGGCAGGAGGGGGAGAGAGAGAGAGAGAGAGAGAGAGAGAGAGAGAGAGAGAGAGAGAAAAGAAGGAAGGGGAGAGGAAGCGAGGCAGATGGAAAGGGAATGAGTGAGAAAAGGTTGGGAGAGAAGAAGAGAAGCAGAATGAATGACTGGGAAAGGGGAGCAGGAAGAGCAGGGGGGGAGGTATAAAGACTGTGGAGACTGACATAAAACTACTACTTTAATGAAACCTGGTAGAAAGTTATGAAACTGATGCAGGGGCCTAGAAAGCCTTTTCCTTGTGCTCCACTCAATTTCACACTGAAAGTGCTGTGAAATCCCTGCACTGACTTCTATGACATCATCCAAACCTGTCAGGGCAAAAGGAAATTTACAAGAGAGGACACATTACTTCCAAGCAAACATCTTGTCTTGACAATCAACTAAAAGTTGGCTTCTCTGGTGGCATCTAATAAAGCCGTAATGCATGCAAATAGACCGCATTACGGTTAAATTTCCAGTATAATTAGAACATTATCAAAACTGTAATGCATCCTCTTATAATTGACTCGTGTTGTAAAAGAAACCTGTCAAGATCTGTGCTATGAGCTACACCCATCATTCTCTACTTTAGCTGGTTTCTCTGGCAAAAAAGGTTACATCAGGACACGTCTTTATGATCAATAGCCTGAACACGGATACTCAATTATATCAGTGTGTATAGTACAATAAATATGGCAATGCTTTACACTTAAGGCCTCCCATTAAAACAGACTGTACCAGATTCCATAGGGCTTTATGCCACTTTAATGCTCTCATATTTAGTCTGAGTGGTGGTGAGGATCTGTCTTTTTCCATCAGGCTTGCGCAGTGCAGAGGCTTACGCCACGGGAGGAAAGCGCAGATCTGCAGTGGCTCGTGCCTGAGATTTATAAGGCTTTGCTGCTGAGCTCCCAGCACTGTCCAGGGAGGAAGGGAATACGTACACCCGCAGCATTTTCCAACCTAAGGAGCGCTGCTTACACACAAACGATAGGCAGACTGCCTCATGGGTTGCGCAGACAAACCAATGACCTCATGCAGGAGTCTTTCCTGCAGCAGGGAAGAGAAACAGTTACCTCAACAACAATCTGACGACAATTTCTTAAAATGCAGTAAAAACAAAGACATTAACTCAATTAACTGCAACCACCAGCAAACTGCTGTATGAGGCTAGGCTTTACGAGGGTAAATGAGAGACAGGTATGAATGGAATAGTTTGAAATTTGGGAAAATGCACTAATTCTCTTTCTTGCCAAGAGATAGGTGAGAAGACTGATACTGCACTAATGTCTGCAGGTTCAATATGAAGCTACCACCAGGCGCCAGTTAGCTTAGCTTAGCTTAGCATTAAGACTGGAAACGGGGGACACAGCTAGCCTGGCTCTGTCCAAAAATGACTCTAAAGCTCACTGATTAACATGGCATGGCTAGCTAACTGTTCCCCCCTGTTTCCAGTCTTTGTGCTAAGATAAGCTAAGCTAAGCTAACGTGCTGCTGGCTGTAGATTCACCTTTACCAGACAGGCACGAGAACGATATCGATTTTCTCAGCTAACTCTCGGCAAGAAAGTGAATAAGCGTCTTCCCCAGAATTTCTAACTATTTCATTCATACCTTGAATAGGTATAAATGGAATACCTATTCATTGTATTTAATTCCCATGGCATGAAAATCAAATACAATGTCAGAAAATGCTAATGTCTTAATCATTCTTGAGTTACACTGCTGACTGAAAGTATTGCATTGGTACCTGGTGCTAGCTGATACTTTACATTATCCACATACCACACTTTGGAACTGATACTTTAGGGTCAGTCACTAAGTAGTACACAAACATGTTTCCACTGCTATATCAAAGTCCCACAGTGCTATCCTATTCTCTCCATTACCTCATCAACTGAAAGTTGTGTTGACTTTGCTGTAATCCAATCCATGATGACTAGATACATTAAGTGAGCATAGTCACAATGCGCATCTCTCTGGCTTTAATGGTGACCAATCCAGGCTTATCTTTTTGTACTCAACAACTGACGTGTGTAGGCAGATTTATTTCACATAGGTGAGGACACAGACGTGTTTGGTCCCAGTGACCAAAATGGCCAAGACATAAATCAGCCACTAGCTTTCAGAGAAACTTGGGAGCTAACAAAAGAGCAAACTGGCAACAACTGGCCTTTCTCGCTGCAAGCAAACATCCATGCCTGCTCCAAAGGTCTGGAGGCAGTTCTCCATGACAGGATAGATGTAGGCAACCCTCCATGTATATTATCTATCCCTATACTGACAGCAGATCTCATGATGAAGGGAGAGGAGAAGGAGATGGAGATGGAGAAGGAGAAGAAGGAGGAGGCTTGGCAGGATGGATGGAGGGAGTCCCAAGCATCTGCTCTCCTAAAAACAAACACGGGCCCTGAAGCTATAGAGCAATTGGAGAGTAGTCAGTGATAGAGTAGAGGAGGCGTTGCTAATTGTCTCAATTTGAAGAAGTCACTCACTGGATATAATCCCAACACGAGGGCGGAAAGATAAATCGGGGCCCGAGTAATGCAGTACAATATAATACTGTGACTGTTGCCACTGCAGCACTTCTCTGCTGCCATTAATTGAGCCTTGTTACATGGAATGCAGATACCAGTTCCTGTTTTGAACACACATTTTGCTTCACGACATCATAAAAAAGCTGATAAGGATAATGATGGGTTGCAGTGAAAAGCAAACTTCAGTTGTAACCTTCTGAAGCCAACAGGCCTGAAACACTGTTATTTCAGAATGACGTGAGCATTAGCATTTGTAGCAGTTTATAGCTCCCAGCGCTCGGGCTCCAGTGTACGGAGAGCGACACCTCCTCCTCCTCCTTCTTCTATGCCCAATCATACACAGAAACACCTCCCTAACATTTCCACCTTATTTCCAACAACAGTGACGGCAGTGGCGGGTGATAGGAGAGGGTGTGAGCGACAGCACCATAGTGACACACTTTTGGCTCACACTTTTTTAAGAGTGAAATGGCCAAGACAGCAGCATCAAATACCGGTCACACTGACATATAATCTCCTCATAAAGGATATAACTTTTATGAGGAGATTATTTGTCAGTGATTATATGTCAATGTAGTTGAATGTGATGGCAAGCAGTTTTTTTATTTAATCTTTATGTAATCAGGCAGTCTCATTGAGAAAGATGATCTCTTTTCCAAGAGAGACCTGAGAACTAGTCTTTCTACACATTTATTTACTATTTACACATCCAGCAGAAACAAAGCATCATTAGCATTCATTTACAGTCCTCCTACTCCTGAGGGAAATGTCTGGCTCTTTGGCTGCTAGTCGCTAACTGTGTCTGTCGTTTGGTGCTGGGCACATGGCATACAGTGGGTTCATCAGAGCTTCTTCACTGAAAGGTTGTTGCTGTGACTGGAAACGAGCTTTATGAGAGCGCATCAACACGTAAAGTTCTGGGCCATAAAACCAAAACAACAAGCTAAAAGAAGCTAAACTGCTCCGTAGAGCTGAGGGGATCTGCAAGAGTCGGGTGATAATTCTCTGTGGGTTCGTCACTACAAGTCATCCGCTGTTAACTTAACTTCCTCACTAAGTCGTCAGTTCTCTCCAAGTACCAAATGAGTCCTTGCCTGTCCCTGAAGTCGGACTGAGCCACAATATGAGTCATCTCCAAACCAAAACACTTTCATAACTGTACAGACGCACATGGTTTAATGTGAAGCAGGATGGAAAGTGACAACTATCTTCCATTTGGTCAAGCTTGGAAGGAAGTTTAACGCGAGGAGAGGCTGATGACCTCTTGATGTGAATCCCACATCTGTAAATCAGCCGTTACACAGTCCACATGACAGTAGGACACACTCACACACACATGCAGATGTGCACTAGCTCTGAACCCTGAAGCTATTAGTGCTAAGAACTCTGTCACCAGGCATCTGTCCAAGCTCCCTTGCCAGTTAATATGGAGAGTGTGACATAAACAGGATATTTTAGCAGTTTCCCTTGGAGTTTTGGAGTGGGGGGGGGGGTTAAATTAGAGTGAGAGATGATTTCTAAACAGATCACTAGTCCCTCATGTCTCCTCCCCTTACATGTCGGCGTCCTCCAGCCGCTGTAAGCTCATTCATTCCCCTAAAAGGATGCTCCATTTTTCCTCTTGGCTTTGGATATTAGTAGAGCCAAGCCTATTCAAAATAATCCTCCCAAGCTATAAAAAAAAAAGGGGGATGTTGAAAAATGAGAGTGAGGGAGAAACTGGCAGAGATTTTCGCAGGTCCACCAGATGAAGCATATTACCATCTGCCTATGGAATGTCAGTTATTTCCAAAGCGTCTTTCATAGCTTTCCTAATATGACACACGGCAGCTCCCGGGCCAGAGGGAGTGTTGTAGAGGCCTGGACGAGGTTGGTGCTGCTCTGATCACCTGCCTGAAAATGACACCCGAGAGGCTGCGCTAAAAGGAGAGCACCTTCCACACTCCTCAGGTACTCAACAGCTCTCGGGTCAAACTCCTGGTGGCCAATTATGCAGCCATTATATACTGAATGTGTCTTTCTGCGAGATGACTACAGGGGGTAGCTCAGATAAACAGACACCTCCAAGCTTGCCCAGCATGAGGTACGAATTCTGGGAAACATGATTCTTTACAAAACTCTAAAATGGCGACACACCCAAGGTGATATTTATTGGTGTAGACTTTGATGTCTGATGGGAAAATACAGATTATGCTCTGAGAAACAGTTGTTACCTTTCGGTGGGAAGTAGGATTTGCTCTCAGCTTTGTGGGGCCAGTCTACCACCAGGTGCCCATAGCGACGGAAACTGTTGGTGATTTCATCTATAAAGACAGTCGGGCATGAATGTTAGTTTCATGACATAAGATAGCATGGTCCCTCATGTAAAATGTATACAAAGGATTCTATACAGGGCGACACTTAGTGCTGAGACAGACACAATTTCTATTTTTTGCTGTGTTCCTGCTGCAGTAGTAGCCACTGCATTAAACAGGAACACAGGCCGGGAACATCCAGTCTGCACTGGGCTGACTCACGCTGTGGAAACTCATTAATTTTTCAACCAGCTAAGGGCACGTATTGTGCATCAACTCAGTACAACATATTCTTGTTCAACGGTTCCAAAATAACGTTAAACTCTTTGGGATTACAGATCCATGATTTAACACAGACGTTACACTAAAGCATTGCAAGTGAATTCTAATCTACAGATTTTGAAATCTGCTAGCGGCATAAAAAGAGCAGATTCTTTGGCTCTGGTCTGGTCAACAAATGACATTTTCATTAGTTTTTTTGCTTACAGCTCATTGGTATAAAAGTTTCAAACTGTACAGCAACAAAATCAACATTCAGGCTTTTTAACAGAAGTTTACAGTGGCTAAATAGTGCGTTAAATTAATACCCTCAACAAGGAGTGTCAAGGTGCCCTATAGCAAGGCTCAAATACTTCAGTGTAACCATTAGTGGCAAATAACCAACAAGTATTTGGAGGCTTTCACTTGTAAATGTACAATACAGTTTGCATCAGTATAAACCAGCAGTGCTGAAAAGTAGAGTGAAAAGCTTCCTCTAGATGTAAAAACGACAAACAATCCTTTGTTTACCTTCATCTATGTCAGGGGGGAGGCCTCCAACAAACACCTTCCTGGAGTAGCGCTCCATCCTCTCTCCGTTCTGACAGCGGGTTGGTGAGTTCAGGCCCGGGGTCAAGGAGGGGTCACCATGGCCGTCGTCGAGGAAACCATCTTCAAAGGGGAAAAGACAGGAGCGACCTGGGAGGTCAGGAAAAGAGGAGGACACCAGGAAGACAGACAGGGACAATAGGGGAGGACAGAGAAGTACAAGAGTGTTTAGTAAAAAGGGAGGGAGGGTGTGACAGACAGGGAATTAATGACATCTGGAAACTATAATAGTAGCAAAATCAGTTTGGATATCAGGATTACGTCACACTTCTGACTGAACTCAGCCTGTCAACAAAGTGTGTGTGTATGTGTCACATGTATGTGGACAACCATGAATGTACAATGACTCCCAGGTCGAAAAGGAAAGAAGATCTACAACAATATGGGACCAATGTCTGAGCATCCACATACTTGTGGCCATAGTGTATATCAGATTATAATCATGCTATAACGCTGTTTCGGGAACTTCCTGGTGACTCCTTCTCCTAATCCTCATCACAATAGCAGTCATTCTGGCCTATAGGCAACATCCTGAACTTCAGCATATAATGAAAATGGAAGGACTGTTGATCAGTCAGTAATGTGCATGTTTATGATTTTCTCTCCTAGACACATCATGCATATGGAAGCAATGTCTTCTCTGCCTGTGGTGTGGATGTTCCATGCAGCAGAGCCACACTCTTCTCTCTTTCTTTAGCAGGGTTGATATTTTACTCACTTTATATTGAAAGCAATTAGATTCAGACATTATTCAGCGAACTTGTGCTACAACTTTAAACATATACATGTAACCGCAGCCCAACATTGCAGTGACCTTACAAATGTCACATGGCAGCTTTCCTTCTTGCTGAAGAAAGACATAATTAGTCAAAAAGCACATAAAATCAGAGATGAGCCATGTTGAAAGCACCCATCCTTGCCATTCAGATGATGAGTCACTTCTGAGTCAGCATACTCCTTCATGAGACATTTTAAAAGGTTTAGTTGTACCAAGTCTGGCAAACAGGTCATGTATTTTTTGAACTTTTCTTTTACAATGAGAAGCATTTACAGTACAACATCCCTATTTTGCACTATTAGTCATGACATTATAGGCAGAACACTGACTCAGAATAGAGAGAAAATGAAATTGGCAGACAGGACCCCCCCCACCCCCACCATCAACATCAAGCAAAACAAGATTCATATAGACAAATTAGATGGACCCTTGCCCCATGTTGATTAAATGCACAACATAGAAAACAGTGTGTCAAAATTAATATGATTTAATTCACAGCACAGATGAAAAGCAGATAGTGACACCACACTAAGACCCCCCTCAGCCTCGGAGAGCGACACGGCCGGCATGGCAAACAGAACCCCAGAGAAAATGCCACACGTTACCTCTTCTGCGGCCATAGCTCCGGGCTGCTTGTCAGCACAGTGGGGGAAGGAGAAAGACACAAGGAGAGACAGAGGGTTGGGGCAGGAACAAGGGTAGGAAAGAGATACAGAGACATGGGTTTTGTGGAAATAAACCAAAACCAGGAACATCTCTAAGGCAACAGTGAAACCACAGATGGCCACACCTAAGGTTCGGCAACGGGAAGAGGGTGATTAAAACAGCCTGGCACCAGCCCATTGTAAACCTGCCGCACCTACCTTGGCAACAAAAACATACAGATGCTGCACAGGGTTGGGGAGAGGTGGACATGGAAATGGCCGAGATATTTGGCAGCATAATGCGACGCCTAATAGCCGAAGATCGTAATCTCAGTTTAATGAACCCGTAATGGTTCACGTTCGTGCTAATCTTCTGTGAATATTCACAAATGAGGCCATAAAGCAGTGTGCATGCAGAACTGAAGGTAGAGCAGGTTAGTCATTATCACAGCCTTGGTGAAATATTAAAAGTTGCTCTCAGGTCAGGTATGGCAGGCCAGGTGCGAGTGGAAACTTCCCACAGGATAAGGAGAGGGTACGGAGGTAGCTGGCAGCCTCGGGGGGGAGAGGCTCTCAGGAGGGAGGATAAACATGCCGAGAGGAGAGGGGCAGTGGAAAGCAGGCTATGATGTCATGGCTGAGCTGATCTAAACCTCTGGTGAGGCCGAAGTTGGGGAAGACCATAACATGCGGTAGAAAGCTCCAGGGAAAAGGACTGATCGGACCTCCAGTTCCAGTTTTATAAAAGTTACATTATATCCAATTAATCCATTACATCTTACCGTTTTCCCCCGATATACTGTACAACCACCCATTATCTCGTGACAAAATCTCCAGAATTAGCTCACCCGATGGCAGGTGACCTATCTCCATAACTTTGCAAATTCCACCCATTGCGAAAGGCTATGGGATGCATTTAAAGGCTTTGGAAAAAGCTGCTAAAACCTCAACTAAACCTTTAGTTACGCTGTTTTTGCCATACCACTGTGTGCAAAAATGAACCTTCTTATGTTGCTACGTTTTATGTGCAAAAACGCAACATATTGTTTCAGGATTGTGTTTGAGCCTTTTCCTAATCTTTGAATGTCCCTGCAAACAAACTCCATTTAAATGTGCAGTGTGGCAAATGCAAGCCACAGAGGAGGCAAAATGTGGCTTAAGACGGTAGAAATTCCAACTAACAGCAGGAGGGGTAATACGGTACTAAACAGATCCTCCTGCTCTCCGAAACGCATCAGTCACAAAGCAGACTTGTCGCCTCAAAAACCAATATGAGCCTTCGCGTTGTGAGAGTCCCATTGTGTGACTTGCCCTTCTGGCTTCTCTCGGGGGAATATATTGTCTCTGAGCCTCTTCTCCCTTGCTATGTTTTCATTAAAAAGATCTGGCTCTCCAATCCAAAAGAAACCTGGGCAGTCTCTACAGCTTTGCCCTCTCACCGTCTGGCCCTGGCAGAAACAAAGTCACCTAGCAACCAGGGCAAAATTAAGAAAACGTTGTGCTGGGAAACCATCAGATGCCTCTGTGAGAGAGAATACAACCCATGAGGGAGAGCAGGGAAAGGGAAAAGTGAGGGTTAAGAATAAGTACCAACTTCAAACTGTGTGGTGTCTGGGAGAGAGAGAAAGTGTTTGAAAGGAAGCTGGGTGACTCCTCTGGGCATGATGAGTTTGATGTCTCCTGCTCGGCTCGGCTTCAAAGCCTCAGACGATTCTACTAAGCTGTCAAGTGAACAACACCAGTAAATCTGGATAGAGGACCTACGCTTACTGCTCTCCACTCTTTCTTCTTCACTTCAAGTGCTAACACCATCCGGAGAAAGTGGAGCCCTTACAGGTTCTCTCAGCATGAAGCCTCAAAGCTAATGGGATGAAATGAAGGAGAAACACAGGGTAAAACACTTTAAAGTTGAAACCAAAGCTTCCCTGTCTACACACATCACAGGCTACAGCGAGAGAGCCAGTTCTGTCAGACTTGAAAGATCTGGGCAGATCTGTGCTAGCCTGAATATAATCCCATGACACAACAGTTTAACATCAATTTCAGGGGATACCGGTGATGAAAAGAACTAAATGAGGAAGGAGCACCAGTGTTGTGAAGATGTGACGGTAGAAACTGCTTTACTGAGAAAGACTACACATCCTCTTCCTTTACCGGTTTCTATACCCTGTAGGTCGGCCGAACATGTCCAAAGAGAAAACTAGGGCTTCGCTGATTTGGTTTGATCTCCAGTCGGTCCAGACATCTGTAATATTTTGCTGAGGTCATGGAGGTCATAGAGGACATGGCCACAACATGGATGTGTAACACCATAAGATATCATGTCCTTGATCCCATCCAAACACAAATAAAGAGCACTCGGAAAGGCAGAGCCCGGAAAACTTTGTGGCATCCATGTAGCAAAATTTCCCTCATGGCATTGGTCGTCTGTCGGCTGATGGGACACTGGGAGGAATCTAGTCTTACATGTTGGGATATTTTTGGTAGTGCAATTCACGGGTCAACTGTGCTTCCCCACAGTGCTAAGAAGTCTGCCCTAGGTTTATGGTGTCAGGGAATCCAGACTGTAGCAAAGGGTGGGCAGGTGTGCCCAGTGCATAGTGGCATGAGCCCCTGTGGTTAGGGGCATTTGTTTTTCATGAGAACACGCTACAAAAAGACTTCCCGATTCTTTCCAAACACAGGCGACAAAACGTCAACACTTCATCAGTAAAACTGGAACAATTCAGATTAATTCCAGATGAAGAAGAAGACGGTGGATACTACAGTGAAATGTGACTTACTATTCAATGGCATTATATGGTCTGCTCCAGGATGATGAAAGTTGAGGCCCATACGTCCTGTTGAAGTAAAAAAAGAAATGATTTTACAAAAGAGGGAAAACATGGAAATCACTGATAAAAAGCCACGCTGTTGACAGACATTGTTTTAATCTTCCATTCTACTGTGGGCAGTGGGAAAATGCCAGCCATGATGAAATGTTTAACATGAAATGAATAAACAACAAATTTACTCAATGTGATACAATGGCAGAAAGGATGACCACAGAAAACAGACGTGAAGGAGGTGGAAACAAGCATTCCTTTGTTGTCACATATCTCATATGCACAAACACACAAACACACACATACAAACAAAGGCAGCAATAGGGCTAGGCATTCAACAGAGCGTGTATTCTGCTATGGTGACAATGTGTGCATGCTACTAGGGCCCATCTGTCAGTGCTTTCGTGGGGAAAGGGGTGGTATGGGACGTCCAAATGGAAGTCTTTCTGGTTATTGCCGTCACTATCATCCTATTCTTACAAGCTACAACAAGAAAATTACACTTAAGCCGAGACAGAGACAGCCTACCTGGTTTAGGAGGAAACATTGCCGTCTCACTGTCAACATCAGTTGCAGTGAAAGCCGCAGAGGCACATCCTTTATCCCTAACCACTTAAAATTGGGGCCCTCTGTCAAAATCCGCCTACACCAGCTTTTTACTCAACACACAGCAAACAAGAAGC
This sequence comes from Nannoperca australis, assembly GCA_036023655.1. Classification (NCBI taxonomy): domain Eukaryota; kingdom Metazoa; phylum Chordata; class Actinopteri; order Centrarchiformes; family Percichthyidae; genus Nannoperca; species Nannoperca australis. Next base: position 20,667 of record JAVQJD010025170.1, on the reverse strand, counting down.
CTACTCAGAGAAAGACAGTGGGTGAAGCAACATTTTCACTGGGATATGTATCAATATTGGGCAAATAGCCTTTAGATTAAATAAGACACAGCCTCTGTGAGCATGCCCATCTACTTGTCCAGAGTTGACAAGTTGACAAAGGTTGATGTGGGCAACTGCAACAGATATCTTGCTTTACTGCTAGTGTGTGTTTTCCCACACGTAACTTGGACTTTGAGAGACAAACCCACTGCATGTTGAAAGCTGCTATGTCACAAACAAGATGACGTGTCAAAAGTTGCCAAATTTTGCCACCGAAGACAGATAGTGCGACAGCAAGGGGGCCTCTTTCTGGCTTGCAACCAAAGTTGAACTAAAAGTTAGACCTGGTTGAAAACCAGAGAGGCAGGGTGGGGGGAGGACAAGGAGCTGGCCACCCTGCAGCTCAACAGATGTGGATTTCCACACTCCTTTCAGCCAGTCAGAATCCAGGCAACAGTTGGGCTCTAGGGCAAATGGAGTGTGACAAGCCTTTACATTCACACACAGACATTAGTTTGAACATCCACTGCTTTCTCTATCTCACCTGACTTACACCTGATAGTCAGGCCAGGCTTATATCTAAGCACCAAAGGGTAGCTGCACAGAATCATGTGTATTGGTAAACGTGGGGTGATCTATTCGTTAGTTTGTTAGAGAGAGAATCCCTTATAGCTCTAGAGCAGACCAGGCTCTTTGACCTAGTACCCCTGCAGTTGGTTGAGCGACAAATAAGAGAATAAATAGTAATACATAGTACTACATTACACAGACACTATTACACTCCATTAAACAAATTCACAATCAAAGCCATGACTTTGCTGATAGGAGGCGACGGAGGGGTACAGTTGCCCTCTTGAAGCCTTAAAATAGCTCTGGGCCTTTGCCATCTGCTTCCCCCAGGAGCTGAGTGGCAGGGCCTCAGGGGCCCCTGAGTTGCTTCTGCTGCCGCTGCTCTTCTGGTGACATTTCCTCACCGAGATCCTGAGCTATTCTCAACCTCCCCATGATGGGTGCACAGCAGCACAGCCACTCTGGAGATACCCCATCTGCTTCCTTACACATGCATCCAACAGGGCCTCCCTTTCATGTGCCTTACAACTTTCAAGACAAATGCAGTAAAACATCAGCAACATCAGCTGTAATGGATGTAAACAGTGACAGTGAAGAGGTAGGCTAAAAAAGATTAAAAACAATACTGCTTTCTTTTGCTTTTTAGGCTTGAGGGCAGACTGCCTCATAGCACTATCTTTAATTTTTGAAAATAGGAACACAGCATTGTGGGAAGGGAGGTGAGTGAGGACAGCCTAAAACCTCATCTGTACAATGCACCAACTATGGTCATTGTGTTGAACACAGCATGTGGCCCTGTGTAGGGCGCACAGCTTTTGAGAAATCTGGGAAAGAAAGTAAGGTTGGATCCTTTGGTCTGACCTGGACTGACTATCAGAAAGTACTAATGAGTACTGTGCTTCATGAGGCAACATTTTCACACGATTCCTTGTGGCTTATCACCACCAACAGCATCCCGCCTGGAGATCTTTTCAACTGCTTTGGTCACGTTTTGCTCCCTCTGTTCCACACTACAACAGTACATATTCACGCCTCCAATAACACCTCCAGGAGAAAGATCCAGCAGGAGTTATAAGGGGAGAGTGGGTGTGTCAACAGCAAGGTGTGGAAATGTTAGCACTAATGGAAAAACATCTCAGCAGCAGGGTGCCCCAAAGTTACACTTCTTGCTGACTACTGCTAAAGAAACCGTCAATTAATTAATTAATCAAGATTACAGTCAAACATTACACGGACAAAAAGGGGTTAAAAAATGGTAAGACTGGTAAGATTGAGAGGGATGAAAGTTTCTGTAAAAAAAAAGCCTGATGAGAGTTATTTTGTGTCTCTGTTTGTCAGAATGGCCTACTTCTTTCCCTTCATACCAGCTTGTGCTGAACCCAACAACCTCCGACAAGACGATTACAACAGGGCCAAAGTTCCTTAAGCTATCAAGCCAAAACACGTAAAACTATATAAAATTATGTGCACTGTAAAACTCCAAGGGTTAGGGCATATTTCTAGAAATAAATCCCCAAATACGTTTCATAAAAGTAATAATCATAACACAATTAAATGCCTCTGTAATAATAGAGGATTTCCAGAATCCACTTAACCCTGATGCACAACTTGGCAGTGATAGTAAGGCTTTTAATAGTATTTCATTGCTTGTGAGATCTGAACAAACCATGATTTTAATAGACAAAACAAGCCCAGACTTGTTTTGTTGCCTGGACTGGATTAGCTCAGTCATGCTTGCAGGAGTCCACCATAACAAAACATAGCACTCTGGCAGTGTAAGTGAATGGAAGAAAGGTGTGATTTAACCTTTAACACAGCCAACAAACACATCATCTTATCTCTATAAAGTCATTACTGGCTGTTTAAAGTACAGGGCATCCCTTTCACACTGAGATCATCTCACGTGTTGTTAACTACAATGGTTGAGAGGTCAAGTCCAGCTTGGCAGCCAAACTTCAGCCTGAGCAAGTGTTTCAAGTGTTGACCTATTCCTGAATCAAAGACAAAAGTTTATTCAGACCTGCTCTCCCAAACAAATTAGATTTTTGAAGACCAAGTTAAGAAAGAGGAAGGTTGTTTTTTTCTTGGTTTGAGCTGAATCTTTATCTAACTTTATAAACCTTTACTCTTAACTTAAACCTCACTAGATACCTTTGCACAACAACTTTATTTAACATAGAAACAGAACGTCAATGTGTGTGCTCTATCTTTGCAAAGGTTTCAAAAAAAGCTATATGGGGAAGTCCACTCCTTCCTATCATTGAAGTACCTTGCTTACCAGTAATCACACTGTTACACATCCGACCTGTACTTAACTTGCAATTCTTGCTTTCCTCCTGATAAACAGCCCCTGTGTGTCAACTCTCATCCATTGACCGATGCTATTGTCAACAAGTGCACAAAGTCAAAGAGCACCACCAGTGTTTGCTCTCCCTTGACTACTGACTTCAGTTATAGCCAGAACCTTCTATCTGTTACAACAACATTATATCTCATTCAGCACATGGTGACACCCAAACACACACCACAGCCTGTAAAATCAATAGAAAACTGCTTGTGTGAAGCTAAACTGATTAGCATTTCCCCAATACAAATGTGGTATGTATTAATACAATGAATACATTTAAAAAAACTGATTAAATATTTTAAGCAATTACTCAAAAACATTTCCAAACATTTGAAGGTTGCAGGCTCAGCTGTATCAGTTTTTCTAGACTCACTCCGTTAAATATAAAGCTACAGCCAGGAGACGGTTAGCTTAGCTTAGCATTGACCAAATAATAGTCACAAAGCCACTCATGAAACTAATTTTTACACTTCTGTTTCTCCCTTCTACCAGTCTTTATGCTAGGCTAAGCAGCTGCTGGCATTAGCTTCATATTTGCCAAAATATCAAACAATTAATTTAATTGATTTAAAAAGTAAGTAAGTAAGTAAAGTAAAGATAATTGTTAAGCTGCAGCTCTGCTTTTGCACTAAGGTAAAGGAGTTCAATCTCCTAAAAGTTGCACTCACACACAAAGAGTCAATGCAAATGGTAACTGACACAGTAAGATCATGTGAGTCAAACCAGCTGAGGCAATGTGTGTGTGTGTGTGTGTGTGTGTGCGTGCGTGCGTGCGTGCGTGCAGAGAGAAGGGCATTGTGGGTTGGGTGGGATCCACGCACAGTTTCCACGAGGACTTCAGGGACTTATTAACACTTTTGAGCATCTCAGATGGTTACAATACGGTTGTGTGCACTGGGAGTGGCTGTATGCTGCAAACACAGTGTCATGTCTGTTTAGTCGTCTTTGGCACAGACAACCATGGCGGCCTGAGACAGTGTGTGAGGTGAGACTGCTTTGCATGGAATGTCACAGTTGATTTACATGTCAGGAACAACTTGGATGTGTGTATCCTGCATGTGTGTGTGACGATTCTGCTGGCAGCATCAGTGGTGGCTGTTGTTGAACTGGTGGTGTTTTTCCTAGCCAAGCGGAGAATCTCTGGTGTGTGTGTTTGTATGGGGGTGCCTGGCTCTCCACACGTGAGCTCAGCTGACCCAGTTCAGGAACTCCATGCAGACCAGTATGTGCCTGGTGTGTGTGTGTGTGTGTGTGGTGCTGCAGAAAGGGACTGTTTGTTCAGACGTCCCCGCGGTCCTGTTCCCCTCACCCGGGAGTAAAGAGCTTTTAGAAAGTTGGAAAGGACTGCGAGAATAAAGTGTCTCTCTCTCACAGACAACACACACACACACACCCTCTTAGAAGCTGACTCTTCTCCAAACTAGTGCTCAGGAAAAAAAACTGGTTGATTCAAAATGGCCTCGCCCAGCTCCCTGTTTTGACAAAGAGAGAGAGGGGGGGGGATGTGGGTGGGGTCACCTCACACACTGATTCTCCTTCTTAAAAAGATATTTAAAAATTAAAAAAACGCACACACAAAGAGACTCATAAAACATTCAAAGAAAAACAACTATTCCTGTCACAATGAGAAGTATGCCAGAAATGTCTGTCATGGGATGGATATGGGTGGGGATGCATTCACTTGGGAATGTAGAACTGGGCCTACTGGGTTAATTAGTTTTGACTGGTGGTTCTCAGCTGGTGGGTAGTATCCTCAAAGCGGTATGTCGGACTTACTACAAGTGTAGCTAAAAATGAGCAAAAAAAACATGTTTGCTCTTGTTAATGTCTAGTCTTGTCTACAGTAAGTAGACTGAAGATGTTAGCACCCAACAAAAGAGATAGCTTAAAGTCAAATTAAAATATCCATATTATTTCATCTTTATGGTGGATATTTTCTTTGCTTGTCAGAAGTGTTGATCAGGTTCGTCGGGTCTCACTTGTCCAGTTGACATTGTTGACTCTCAGCGCTGCAGTAAATAACATATTCCTGTTCATACTACCTCTGCCCCATTTCCCAATGCATCTTAAGGCTAAGATGATCTTAGCCCATAGACTTAAAATGGGATAAAGTTCTTCTCAGCCTTAAGACACTTTTGGGAGACAAGGCCCTGGGCAGTCTATGACATTTTCACTGCATACCAGCAACTAGGAGGTTAAACAAACGAAACTGCAGCATTAGATGCTCCGTCAGCTTTGCTGCAGTGTGAGGGTGCACCGGCCTAAATCCAACACCTGAGCCTAGCCTGGTTCCAAACCACTGATTTTCCACCCACATCTGTGATTTGTTTGATGACTCAGACAGGTCTGGTACTGCGCTTATGGACGGCATCTTAATTCTTGGTCAGAGAAAAAGATTAACCAATCAGAGTTTAGCAGGCAGGATTAAGAATAGTGACATCATCGTCCTACATAGGTAACTTGCTATTTAGCTTCAGTCAAGAAGAAAATCATCCAAAAAATATGGCGACAAGAGTGGGTGAGATCAGAACACATTTGCTATACTCGGTCTCTTCCCCTGTTCCCCGTGGGCATTACATTTTTACATACTGGCAACAAATGACACACATGGATAAAGACAACTGGCACAGTCAGAGAAAAATAAAGAGATTTCCTAACAAATGACCATACAAGAACCCGACCTGACCTGAACCAGAGGCTTTATATAATAAAAAATGCCCCAGACCTGTCATGGTCAGGTCAGGTGGCAAAACTCTTCCCCCAGGTATAGTGTATGTTATACGAGAGACATCTCCATAAAAAGGGATCCAAAGGACGAAATGTGCACAAATGTGTATTGTTGAAACGTTTGAGAAAAAGAAGAAGTTCTCATCTAAATTGCTTCCTGAGTTAAAAACAAAATCAACAGCAGCTATGCTTTTTGCAGTAGATTACACACCAGACCAGGCCGAAGCACAGGGCCCGTCTCAGACAGTGAGTAGGTACGCCAGCAGGGTGGAGCTGCTCTGTGGTTGGCAATGTAGCTTACTGCAGCCCCACGCTGTCTACATGACGATGAGAGGGGTAAACAAGCAAAGAGAGATACAGTAACGCACACCCATCTCCATGTACCGCTGTTTCCTGTATGTCCTTGTATCTCTGCTGTCTCTGTTGTGCTCCGATGAATCACGAGGGAAGCCCTGCAGGACATTACGACACCTTTCCAGTAAAGTTAGGCCAGGACGGGATGACCATTTTGCTGTAACAATGCCTTCTCAGCACAAGATTGGGAAAGCAGACTCCACGCATGAGAAAGCGGCATGCTCTGCTCATTATATACCCCTCCCACCAATCTTTCCATTGTTAAGATAGGAGGATGGGCGAGCATAAAAACCCTACACCCAACCTGACAGGGCCCCGTCTGGGAGACTGGATCCAAAGTTTTTACAACATTCACGTGACGTGTGCTACAAAAATATTGGCTTAGAAGGCCTGACATACATTGGATGGACTTAAAAGGTATAAAGGGAGATTTTTCAACATTGTTCAAGATATCACAATCACAGTCAGTCAAAATTCACAATCACAGACACTCATTTATTTTAGAAGTAATTTGGGGAATGAAATGCTTTTGTGCATCAATTTGCTTAGCAACACTGATTTCATCTTCAGGCTATGACTTAGTCATCACACACAAAATCACACGCAAAATAAACGTGTCCGGATTCTGCCTTGTGACGATCATGTCGATCATGTCATGTCACTGCAAATATACTCAACCATTCAACATGTATGCTCACAACACACATAATGTCACGTGACATTATCACTTGATCCACTGATTCAAATCAGCAGAAAGTCAGAAAGATACGGCAAAAGATACGGCAAAGGAAAATGCGAGTGCACATTGCTGCACGTGGTCCACCACACACAGACACACACACACACACAAATGATGCGAGATTTTGCAGGTAAGGCTCATAATGTTAATTATTCATTTGAATTTCAAATAGAACATGATGATCCATACCAAATTGGTTAGGAGATTGGCAAATAGAGCAAAAAAAAAATCAAATACCCAAAGATGATATATGCCCATGAAGCAAAAAAAAAAATTAAACAAAAGAAAAACCCAACTCAAATACTTTAAGCATGGACGTATGAATATTCCTAACCTGCAAAATGATTCCTCCATATAATATCAGCGATAGTCATTGGTGGGCCACCGGCAGGGTGTGGTTTACCTTTGTCATGGTCAGTCCTTATCATATCCATTAAGGAATTCTCCAAAGAGTGCAAGCTAAAAGCATCAAAGGGCCGATTCCGGTCCTGCAACACAGTAAAACAGGAAGAGGGTTAGGATTCGAGTCACCACAGTGGATCATTTGCAAAACAAACACATTTAGCATTTAATGGCTGCTATTAGAACTACTAACAGTTAGGAGGCAAAGTATCATTAATGTGACTTGTATAGTCTGATATTACAACTTAAATACAATCACGTGTGGTGCTAATGTTGTACAGTAAAATTTTTAATCACCCTGAAAAACCTTGTATGAAAGACATGATCTTCAGAAACTGTGAAACTTGGAGCTGCATGTTTAGCCTTGCTGTTGAAATTCTGGTTGGTTGCTTACCTTGCTCAAGGGCAACTCACTGGCAACAACTTGCATGTACCAACAGCTCCCATTTTTGTGAAAAAGCAAGACAGGGTGGGAAAAACCTTTAGCTAATCTAGACTAATTAAAATTAAGACCAGATGTTAGAGGAGAAACTGGAAAATAGAATGTATGTGTCAGCCCTGGGGACATCGGTGAATACAGCTGACAGTAAAAAGGATGAATGTTAGTCGGAGGCTCCTTAAGCCTTTTCGTGTCAAAAAGCTACAGTGAAGATAAGTAAGTGAAGACAAGATTCTGTCCTGAGGAACACCATGCGTCTGGATTTCTATAATTTTGTACAGAATGTCTCAAATGTCATGTCTGTGGGATAGAAGGTGGCAAATTAAATCTATCAAACAGTTACTCCTTGGGCTTTTTTTGTAATTGAAGTACTCCTTACTTTGCTCATGACCCTCTGGAGGATCAGTCCAGAGTATCATTCATTTTAACAAAAGTCACTTCCATATGACTACAGCTGAGACGCTTCCCAGGTGTAACACCCGAGCTAAAAGTGTCAATCCTGGGTATTGTAGTTTCTTTTCTCCAGCACTAGATACATTAAGTTTAAGTACAGATATCAACATGACACCTGTTACAATACCTGAAACATATCAATAAATATATATATGTGTTTATGCAAAATCTTTGGTTCATTCAAAAAACTGAGCCAAAGGCCTCAAATGTTTGAATAAAATCAGCTATACAAGAACTTAAATTAGCCTAAAACTGACAACATTTTTAATTATGTCTCAAAAAAACTTGATCAAAGAATAAAAACAATTATGGAAAGATGTTATGAAAGCACCTTAATGCTATCTGGGCCCCATTTGTCAGTGTCATTGGACAGGAACTCTTCCTGATACAGCTTTTGAAACTGCTCCAAGATGTTTAGGCTGCAGCATGTAGCGCGGAGTGTCATTTAGTATGTATTTTTACCTCTGCGGACTGAACTGGACAGTCAATACCACGAGTCATTTTAACAACAGAGTAATGGCGAATTAAATTTATACAAATCATGAATGCTTTTTTAAATTTGTATTGATTTGTTAAAACAAGTGCAACTGAACTTAATTTCTGGATTGTGTCGTTGTATCTGAATACTATTTAATCTTTGGGCTTGGGGAAAGGTATCAAGTAGTCAAGTCAAAAGGCTCAAGTCCAAGTGAAGTCACGAGAGATTCACGTTAAAAGTCGAGTTGCAAGTCTTCGTTGTCCAAAGTCATCAAATTTGTGACTTAAGTCTGACTCGAGTCCAAGTCATGTGACCTGAGTCCACACCTCTGGGCAATACTACATTAAACAACTCAAGGTTAAGCCTCTCACTGCTGACGAAACGTTGCCCACTGTGTGTGAAGGAATGTATGAGACTGACATGTGTGCCAAAGGTAAAGCCTGAGAGCGCGCCTAACCGGAGCTGGAGGCTATAGCCTTGGCAGCTGTGTCCTGTGTCCGCTGCACAGGCCGGGGCCACATTGTTCGCACACCACAGCTATTGTTGCCCATTCGGCTGAGCATTCAAAAGTGTTATTCCCTCCACTCTGGACCCGACAGCGCCCCGTAGATAAAAATCTGCCCACTTGGTACAAACAGTAAACACTTAAAACGCTGAGCTTTTAGTTTCCTCACCCTCCCGCCCCTGACACATGTGGATGAGCACAGTGACGGGTGGGGGTTGGAGAGCTCAGTGTAGTCAAATGACCTAAAGAGATATTGTATACAAAAGTCCCAAACAGACTTGACTGTTTAACAGCTCACATAAGACACCCAGCATGTGGAGCGCAGGTTCAAGTTGACTACACTGCAGCTCGTCTTTCCTCATAACACATAAACAAGATATGTCGAGGGAGAGGATGATCAAAAACAGACTAAGTGTTTAAGATACGGCTGAATACCTTTTTTAATTAATAAAGTCTGCGCAGTATGGTTAAGGGCTGCCAGATTCAGAAGCAATTCATTCTCTATTGTTGGTTCCTTTATAAACTGTTAAAAGTTAATTCAATTTATATTAACAGCACTGTCACAAAATCAATCAATCAATCAATCAATCAATCAATCAATGGGAAAGGCCAACATAAATAACAAGTCTAAGGGGCACTGGGCCAAAGAGGACAATGAATACCTATACACCTCATCTGATATTTAGAATAAAGAAATTGTCCTCACACCTTTATTAAAGCCTGCATAAATCCACTAAATGCCACCCAACTCAACTAATTGTTTCAACACCAATGTGAACATCCCCAAAGGGCATGAACCTCTGTTCCCTGGCACCTCCTGCGCCTTTCAACGCCAACTTCTATTATATAGCGTTTTTAAATACATGCACACACGCATTGTCAAAATAGAATGGCAAGTCTAAGTGGGAAATAATGTAAAAAATTGCACAAGAAAGAAGCTAAAATACATTAAATACCTCATGTAAATCACACTGGTTACACCTTCCAACTCATGGAAGCTCCTGATGTTTTGCACAACCATAAGACAGCATTTGACTGAGACTGCACCTGCCAGTCTGCCTGCTGACTTCCACTTCTTCATCTGATATGATGAGATTTCGATCACAGAGGGCCACATGAGCCACTAACATCGTTTGAAATCAGGGCATCTCCTGAGAAGCTCATGTGACTTTGTGTCTTAAGCCCCACACTGACATGTTAAGTTGAATTCCACGCATTCCTCTGCATTTAAGCAGCAGGCGAGTATGAGCACATACCGAAGCCCGCTGGACTCACCCTGCAGAGCCTGAAGAATACTGAGGGAGATCTATAGAATGACAGCAAGCACACCTGTCACCAGCTGCCCACATGACAGAACGGTGCCGGTGTGTGTGTGTGTGTGTGTGTGCACCCTGCCTGCTGCTCGGCTCAGCAATTTGTCTGAGCTTCACTTCAGCAAACAGGACAGTTGACATTGTGGCACCCTGACCTTGCATCCTGGTGATAACTCTTCTCCAATTATGGGTGTAATTGCTAAGCAGCTATGTGTGAGCTACGGGCAGGCTTGCATCACTGAGATAGCCCTCTCTGTCAAATTGATATTATCCTTTAATATAAGTTAAAGTTTATTAATAAGGTAACTCTGTGTAGCTATGCCAAGTCTGATGAAGAGATACAGTATACAGTGCTTGAAATGTTTGCCCTTGAATTTTCTTGATCAATCGATAGATTTTTTTGTCTATAAAATGTCACAAAAAAGTAAAAAGCGCCATCACAAGTTCCCATAGATCAAGGTCACTTATTCAAAATGGCTGTCTTGTCCAAGCAACCCTATGATATTCAATTAACAATAATATGACAGAGAAAAGCACAAAATACCCCCATTTAAGACACTGGTAGGGACTAATAGGGAACGCGAGTCCTTAGTTTACCCTATTGATGATGTGTTGTTGCAATAGTAATCTTGCTGAGTTCCACTTCATGAAACAGACCACTCTATACAGCGTGACATGTGGCCCCTTGACCTCGTCTCCTGGTGACAACTGGGACTGTAAGTTGGCCAAGTCAACAGAAAAGCGATAGAGGCTCTCAACAGAGGGAAACCTAGGGAGGCCTGACTGACACACACACACACACACACACACACACACACACACACACACACACAATCGTTATCTCCTCAAAAGGCTATACGTTTCAAGCCGGCTGGAATTTCACCCCGCGCCGGGCTGCGTTTCGTCTGCACATGCAGTCCTCTCTGCAGTAACAGGTTAACATTTTGGCTGGTGCAGCGTTCTCCCGAGCCCTTGCTTTGATTGGTTGAACAAGTGACTTCGGGGGGAGGAGCCTTCAGCTGGCTTATTTTTTTATGTTGGCTTGTTTGTCAGGCATTACTAAACATCAGGAAAACACATGACTAGCCATGTGAAAAAGCCATATAGTGTCGGGAGTGTTCATGCTAGTCTACTCTGCAATCAGACATGACATGAAATATATTCAAACCTGTATGAAACTGTCTCTTGTGTCCACTACATAAATGAGTCATGTGTGAACACTCCAATACTGTATGTGACCCTCTCCCATATCAGCGTGGGGAGTTTGGTGATGAAGCCAGGCGAAGGTTGGGAACTGACAGAGAAACAGCAATAAGTTATCACAGTTATGATACATTCTTTGTCCTACTAAAACTGTCATGACTCATTCTGTATTCAAAGAACAAACAGGACATTCGGCAAGAATGTCCTCTGTCAACGTTAGAAATACTAGTCACATGTTGTGATAGGCCTATGAACTTACAGACAAAGGTAGGCTATTTTGTTGTATTACGACTGCTGAGAGGTACACTAACCCTTTGTTGAGCTTGGGTTATCTGCTTGTTAGCTTTTCTTTGTAACATAAAAACAACATAGTTCATGACCTATTAGCATGTTGTGTCCCTGAATAGTTAGGTCAGGCTTTCTCCCGGAAGAAACACAGATATACATTAATGTCAGCACTTGTATTATGTAAAATATTTGGTTGGAACTCACAATAAGAGCTTAATATTGGCTTCTTCTTACTGTAAATTGTGAAAAAACCTTCCGGGTTAGACCTGCGCTCGGGTTCAGGTTCAAGGCCCGCCCACTTACGATCACAAGCCAATCAGATGCGAGTATGGATGTTGCCTTCGTGTACTGTCGAACATTTTGAAATGACTAAGAGTGAACTACCAATAAAGAATAAAATAAAGAATTTTCAACGAGATAAGGGAGGGAGAGCAAATAAACCGTGTTAAAACACATCGTTGGACTGACACAGTATTATATATAATAATATTACTACTACATGTTGGAGTTTATTATTTTTTATTTTAATAATGACCATTTACCATGCATTCTACACAAACATACACAAAACCTTTAATTTAATAGCACACAAACATTAAGAACGGCTGATGTATGATCTCTCCCATTTAAAGTGCAGGACTTTCTTTCTGCAGTTTAACTTTACTTTATAAATTATATCACAGGAAAAAAATCCTTCCTGATCATTGGGGTGGACTTGTAATGAAATGTGCAAACAGAGGTCCTGTCATTTGGAATTAAGAAGACTACGAGGAGTCCCTGAATGCGTCGGATGTCCTTTAAACTTCACGAGTGAGCTGGCAGAGGAAATTTAACCATTTAGTGCAGTAAACCGTGCACAGCGACTATTCTAGGACGGATTGACTGAGTTTGCCCTTGAATGCATACAAACAACTATGATCGATGACTGATACTTCAAGGACTCATTCGATTTCTTGACTTTTACGACACAGCCTGCCAGCATCCAAGCCATAGGACTGCTGCCGGCAAACCCCGATGGTCATTTATCAGTTCAACTAAAGCACAGAAGTAACTGCTTCGATATATCGCACATCTAAAATAAACGTCTTTTACGTTGACTTGTCTCCTACATCAATTCAAAATGAATACATCTGCGGTGGCTCCCTAATGGAAACATAATCTCTGTGTGAGAAACATTGGGGGATATAGAAAAATGATTGACAATGTTTAAGATTCATGCGATAAAATGAATTGTTAAAGTGTGTAATTGACTATGACATAAGTAGCCAATTATAATAATATGTGGGCCTATAATTAATCCGGGGTGCTGATGAGTTCAGGGTGACCTTATCCTAGCATAGGCCTATACTTTCTTGTATTTTTATCTCAGGCAATGATGAATATTTACATCGAAAACGATCCTATGGAGGGGTCGACCACCAGGGTAAACCTGAGGACATGTCAGAGTGGTCAATATAAAAACAGCCTGCAGCGCATAGCTCTAGGCCTCGGCCTGCGCTTACCGGGATTGTATTTACCTGGAAAGGCAGTATGTTGTTGCTGTTGTCAGTCCTGAAGGCGCTGTCCTCCATCCAGGGCTTGGGGGTGAGGGGACCAGGTCTTGGGAATTTGGGGGGTGCTATAACATTGCTGGTATAGGGCTTTTTCATGGGGGAGATGGGGTTCATGGGTGACGGCACCCCGACTCCGACGCCCACCGCTCTGCGCGGGTCCCTGCCTGCCTGCAGCCCGCTCCAGGGGTTGGAGGCTGTGCTCCACGCGGCGTTTTGGTGATTATTCCAAGCGGACGACGGGGCAGAAGAAGACGACGAAGACCCCTTGCTGTTGTTCATGATGGTCTGATAAGCGTTTCTCTGGGGGAAGGGGCCTTGGCTGGGGCTGACAGGGGACCTCCTCTGCTGGGGCTGCTGCTGCTGCTGCTGGGCTTGCTGTTGATGCTGTTGGGACTGGGGAGCCAGACCCATCTGCGGGGAGAAATTCCCCCCGAAGACCGGGTTGACGTGGTGGGGGAAGTTCTGGAAAAGCATCGTCCCGTTCACCGAGGGTATTCCCTGGAAAAAGCTATCGTCCACGGCGTTTGTGGTGCCCGTGGACCAAGTGCTCCCAAACGAGGATGAAGGGGAGGAAAGGGGACCGCCGGTCTCCTGCGGCTGGTGGTGGAAGCTCAACCCGGGCAGGATCGGCGACTCCATCGGCACTTTGTCCTTGCTGCTGCAGTTCAGCGCTGAAGCCGATTGATTGCTCCCGGCTGACGGGCTCTCCGACTCCGATGAAGAAGAAGTGGGCTCCGATGACGGGGTCGGGGTGGAGGGAGGAGGGTCTGCTTGCGTCGGATCTTGCTGATGGTGAGGCTGGGCTTTGTTTTTGTCCATCAGTAAATCATCCTGCATGATTTGCTGAGCTGCAACGAGGGGAAACAGAGACGAGGAGTTATTATTATTGTTGTAATTGAGGAGATCATACACCGGGCTGTATCTGATGAACTGGGACCACTCCGACAAGGATATGATGTTGAGGGACTAGGCAAAGCGAATGCGTGATCACCCATTTAGTTGAAAAGAAGAAGAGGAAAAACACACTTCTCAGGGCTATACCATGATTCAGAAATCCCACAAATTATACACGGAGCATTGTGGCTGCAGATATTCACCAGATTTCGCCACGTCTCGTTTTTCCTTCCACGCAGGAACTCCGGAGCTGCAATGTGAAACTGATTCAGTGTGTGTTTGTTGCCCAAGGACCTCCCCTATATTCATTTACATACGTCAGTAAATACAGCTGTCCTTCAACAAGGTTAAAAGACAGTTCTACCTTGACCCAGGCACTTCGACACAGACGACGACAGAGCTTTAGAAAACTAAAATTACTTCCACCCAAACGAACACTTTGCCCCTTTTTGATGCAGTAGAAAGTGACGCACCTGAACCACTTTATTACCGCAAAGATCTCTCACGTAGCCTACCGGCTAAACCTGTAGGCTACCTTACAATAAAAAAGACCAATCTCTAGTTTAGCACGGTGTATATACGAAGGTGACTTAAAAAATAAGATAAAGTTGACAGGGCAAATTAATATACAATTTATAAGTAAAATATCATTTATGGTTTGAGATTTTATCATAGCGCAACGAGGGACTGAGGTCCGCATTGACACAGCCACGGGTTCGCATAATACAAGATGTACCCATGTACGTTGCATTTTAAGGCAATGATATAATAACTTAAAGCCAAGGCTTGAATATCACTGAGCTCTACTCGGTGTCCTCTGTTCAAAGTTAAAGACTGTACATTAAACCTTTCATGCAAAATGTTCCTTTACTTTGCATTTCAGACAACGCCTCGCAAAACCCAATTACCAAGCACACCCAGGAATATTAACATGATGGCAAATTTGCATTCAGAAAGCCATAGAGCTGGCACATTATTAAAATCAACACTGAGCAGGACCATTTAAATGTAAATAGACTATAAGATACATGTTTATTGCAAGGCTACACTGAGCAGTTGAGCATAACCTGTCAGCTGGAGCACACGCAAGGCACAATCATTTACTATGGCAGGTTGTCAAATCATCCAAGGTTAAAATGATGCTAAATTAAAAACCCATGATAACATTGACATAAGGCTCCTCTTGACTGTCGGAATCTGGCTGCAGAAGAGCTAACATGCAGCCTGCACTGAGGCCTTTCACTAACACGAATACAATAGTCTGTCCTTTGAAAATAACTCTCCTGATGACATGCCGGATAATTTCAGCAGCGTGATGGCAGTGACACAAGTTGGACTTTCAAAGTAATCGCAATAGCTTGCATTGCACACCCCAACAGTTAATCCGTGTTTTCTCCTCCAAGAGCTGCGCTTCCAAGGTCATCAAAGCAGCACAATCAGCAGCATACAGAGGCTCACCTCATCGGCCTTTTACCACAGACACTGCCCAAACCTGAACATTCAAATGCCAATTAATCTTGTCGATCGAGGCATCCGATACATTTCAGGAAGCTGTCTTGCCTTGAAATGTCCCTTTAATCCATATACGTCCCTCCACACAAACGACAAAACGGCATGCAAACACAGCGTGGTCGCTTTTCTGCCCCACAGTGCCGTTTGAATTACCTTTATCGTTCACCTTTTGGGGACTCTGTAAATAAAGATCTTTCTGTTTGCCTCGTCTGGGTTTAGGTATGACAAACGAGCTACCCTTGTGCCGAAATAGTCAGCAGTTGCCTCAACAGCTGATTGACTGTGGCGCATGGATGATGCCGAAGAGGCTGTAGGGAATTGTAGTTTCCCACTATTGCAGTGGCTGGTCAACAAATATGTATGTTCCTTCTAGACTATAGGTGAAGTTAGCCTACAAGATGGAGCAATAAAAAAATGGTGATGAGTAACAGTAACAATCTCTCTCTCACACACACGCGCTTGTTTTGTGCAAGTGAGCAATAAGTTAACCCAAGTTGTTTTGGGTTATTTTGCAAACAAATAACCCAAAACAACTTGATGTGATATAACTTTTAAAAAACCTTTTTAAATTAAGTAGCCCTAAAGACAAGAGGAGAAGGTGTGGAGCAATAGTACAAATAATGTAGCCTAATTAAAAAGTTTTACCGCTATTAGGAGTGTTCTGTAGCCATATATGCATCTTCATGATGTTTTTATTTTCAAGAAGCTGTGGTCTCTCTTTGGGACATCTGTCGGGAGTGGATTCAGAACATTAATTTCATATTTTTGTCCATAAGAGGGAGGGAAGCATTATAAAACTACATTTCCCGTGACAGGGGAACGCCGCCGTCCTTGTTTTGATGACGCAGCCACGCGCAGACACGCTATTTTACGTTACCTCAGAGACGGCCAGTCAATGGAGTCAAGCGGTCACGTCAATGCGATAACATTAGTGACAAACGAGGCCGTAGCCGATGTAAAGAGGAATTTTAGTTGAAATAGTGCACCGGTCGCAGATAAATGATAGTTAGACCCCAAAGGAATAGTTTTATGCTAAATAATCGTCTCATTTGCAGCTGACGCGCCGTATCATCACAAAGGCCTGTGTAGCTAGTTAGCGTTAGTTCCTCAGCTAGCTAGCAAGTGATTTAACGCCAGCCTCAGCTGCAGCTAATTAACAGGCGTTCCGTTTTAATGTTTTATCTGTAACGCAATTAACCCGCTCTACCAACAAGACAGCATTTTAGTAATTGTTTTTTGCGTCTTCACGAAAATGGCGGAAGAGAGTGCAGTGGTCATGCAGCAAAATTTGGACAGGTGAGTTCAAGTATAAGGCTAACATGCTAATGGAAGCTACGTAGCTTTACGTAAAATCACTACGGTTGACATAGGCTACATGGGGAAAAGTTTACTTAGTTTTTGTCAAGATATTCAGAAACTCGTCGGCTTTAATGTGTAGTTATCGCTTTATACAGACGGCTCATTTAAAACAATTTTGAATAACATTACCGTTAGATAATCAGTGTATCTTTGCAGTGTTGATACAAGACGTACTCCGCTACTTCTGACAGAAGATTCAAGTGCTCTTAATACTTGCACATCACTTTGAACTCATGCACCCTAACGTTATATGCTATATGTAATTCTCTAACCTTGGGTTTACCCGGTTACCCATAAACTAACTAAAGGTCATAGTGTAAATGGACACTGTTTCCCAAACATATGACCTGTTAACTATTGACCTTTTTAAAAGTCTGAAGGCTGTATCCAATAAAATTTCTGAAATTGTCACGTTTTATAGTTAACAATCATTATCGCACTGATTGAGTAAACCCTGTGCTTATCATCTTTTAGACACTAAATACCATTTCCATGGCAAGTTTTCTTTTATTCCCTTAGATATGTACAATTTAAACACACACTTGTGCATAGAATAACCAAAATAAAGTAACTTGATAAGATGTCTGCATGGAAGTTTGTGTCGCCATACAGATTTGTAAAAGAGGGAAAACCATATTGAGCAAACACTGAAAACAAAGACTGAGCGAAGGTGCAGTCAGAGGAAGGAGGAGCAGGTGTCCTATAGCTAGGCTGGTGCAGATATTTTACACAAAATAAAGCAAAAATGCAAAGTGCGTGCTGTGAGTGTTTTTAGGGGCAAAATCGGTGTTGGAAAGTTAAACACCACATACCTGATTGTAAAACAACGAAAGAAGAGCGTGCAAAAAGTAAAAGTAGTTGGAATCAGTGAAAAAAAGTAACTATATCAGACAGCAACAAAGCAAAGCTGCCATTGGGGAAAATATACTTGATCAAGTGGTTTTGGCACTTGAATGAGCATGTTTAGCTGTGTGTCACATTGCCAAACTGTCACAGCTGTCCAAGTGTGCCTTCTCACC
The DNA here is from genome assembly GCA_036023655.1 of Nannoperca australis. Classification (NCBI taxonomy): domain Eukaryota; kingdom Metazoa; phylum Chordata; class Actinopteri; order Centrarchiformes; family Percichthyidae; genus Nannoperca; species Nannoperca australis. Next base: position 2,491 of record JAVQJD010025170.1, on the reverse strand, counting down.
AGTTAGTGATTTCTTTTTGAAGCCCGAAAGTGTTGCAGTGACAAGTTTTACAGCTGACATAAGAAGTTCAAACCTGTCTTCTGACATTGAAACGTCTGACAACACAAGTTTTACACAGCAGAATGTGGCTACCTAGGTTGCACAGTGTCATGGTCACATGGAGAGGAGATCCACCGTGACACAAACAATCCTTTCTACAGTACATTTCATCAAGGTTATCGAGGCACACATTCACTGTCATTGGCCATGTTTTGGTGACGGGAGTGTTTTTAAAACTCATTTATAAGCTCAGTGTGTGATCAAATGTAATTTAAAAGGGTTACGGCACCACCAAAGTTCAAAACTGGTTATCATCCTCAATTTAAGTTAAGGATGAGTTTATCATTCTGGACAACATGTAAATCTATTATGCGTTAAATGTTTTTGGCTCTGAAAGGGTTCAATAACAAAATGCTGTTTTCAGTTGGTTCAATTTTTTACGTAAATACACTCCAGATTTATATTGTTATAAAATCTACGCAGGCCTAGCTTCTTTAATTTGAACTACATTTATGAGAAGTCAAATAAACATTTGTATTTGAATACATTTTTACCTTGCAAGCTTTCGCACCTTTTAGTAAAACTGCTAGTAAGACTGATTCAAGTAGTTTAGCCAGTTCAGTTCTATGCAGCTCTGATCATATTGCTGAAGTTCATCTGCTGTATCAGATCTAATATTGGAGTTCTGTCAGGATGGGAGTGGGCGTTTAAATCAATGAAGTTGACGTCATCTCTGTGTAATCAGTGTGTTCCATAATAAAATATTTTTGAATGAACTGTCATTGTATAAAGTACAAGTCATGATGTGCAAAGTGTTATCACCTTGCATCTTGACTTCTTTTTAATTGGCATATGCAAGTAATTCAGTTCCCCTCTTCAAAATTTTGGGGATGGGTACTACAAGTCCATGTGATTAATTCAGTAAAATTATGATTGAATTGGCAGACGATTCATAATAAGTTGAGTGCTTTGACATCCTAATCTCACTGTTTTCTAAAATGCCTGGGAATACACAAAATTGGAGTGCAAACGTGGCCACACAAGCACTGCAGAACAATCAATCAGATGTGAACAAGATCTGGTGAGCAGGGAGTCTTGTTTTTAACTTGTGCTGATCTCTGCCCACCTTTTTATTGTGTATGTAATAATAAAACAAGGGTTTGTGGATATGTCTGGGTTCACTTTTAAGTCGTGCTAAGCCACGATGGCTGCTGTCCAAGCGTTATCGTGCTCCATGTGTGACCTGAATTTTCCAACTTCTACGTGAGTGCAACATTCGGTCCAAGCACGTTGGTGTGCCGTTTCCCTTTTTTAAAATAGTAACTGGCATTGGATAGCTCGTGCCGTCAGTGAGTACTAAAAGGCATTTGTAGGCATTTGACACAGCCCTTTCTGTCAACATTGAACTTTGGACTTTGAAACCATTTCCCAAGCCCTTGGTACAGTAGCAGAAAAGAATGTGCTTTAGCCGTCAGCTGCGGGTGTGTGGCAGAGGCAATCACCCGGACATTGTTTGAGGAGCCAATAGCAGGAAGATGTATGTCATGTCCCCTTGCTCCAGACTGTTGTGTACCCATCGAGCCTCTATCGCTGACAAACATAAGGCTCCACAGGCTCTTATCTGGGCCTGCCACAAGCAGCCAGCTGCCCCTGCAATGCAGTGTTTCACAAATAGATGTGGGGGACACATTTCAATTCAGCCTGACCTTTTTTTATTGGCTCTCACCCAACCTCCTCCTTTTACTCTCATCTTGTCTGCTTTTATTGTCCAGATCGCTGGCCCTGTTGCTCTTTGTATGAATGGATATATACAAATGTGCCATATCTGTGTATGCATAGGGGCTGTTAATGATTGACCCTGTAGCCATGGCTTGGTGCAATTTTGGCACGGGGTGGTGTCCGTGTCTAGAGGTTCTCTTTAATCTGGAGAAAGTGACATTCATGTTCTTCTCAGATGCAAAACTTAAAACTTACAGCTCAGTTATACTGATATACATACCATTTATCAAAATATATTGTTAAAGAATTATCTTATCATGTGATTTAGAGGTAGCCCTTTTTGTAAGGTCACAATGCAGATGAAGTAGAATCAACACTGTTGTGTCAAATATTAGTTATTCCTGATTCTGACTACAGTCAGGACACATTTTTACAAATTCATTAGGCTGTTAATTTATGTCTATATTTAACTTAATCTTAATTGTGGTTGATTCAGCATTTTCCGCATGTCTGACATTCCACTTTTTACATGTCTGTCTGTGCTCTTCAAGTGCTGGCATTACAGTTAAGTGATGCAGTGCTCTCCACTTGTTTGTTGTTGTCCATCATAGCCATATAACTAAGTTATGTGTTTTTTTTTTTTTTTTTTTTTTTTTTAAAAGAGCATTCATAGTTTCTAATAAAAAGGTGTAAACAACCACCAAAAGCCAAAAAATCAACCAGGTATTTGTAA
>JAVQJD010025161.1:0-31417 GCA_036023655.1 Nannoperca australis | reverse complement strand
CCCCCCCCCCCCCCCCCCCCCCCCCCCCCCCCCCCCCCCCCCCCCCCCCCCACAAAAAAAAAAGGCTCTGCAGACAGACAGTTCTCAATTCTTTGTTATTTTTTACAAACAACATATTGCTAGTAATAAAGAACCATTTATTTCAATGTTAAAATAATTCATTGTCACTGAATGACAATTACACTGTACCAAGCAATGTTTTATTGCCCAAGTGAGTAAATATATATATATATAATGTACAAAACAGCAAAGAAAAGTAGTGCATATAGAAACTGATGTAACATACATAAAATGCAAATCTTCCTGTTTGTGGAACAAATCAATGTCACAGTATCAATGTCACAGTACTGCATAAACATTTTCTTTACAGAAAATACAGACCTAAGAAAAGTTAAAATCTGATAGCATTTGTACGTGGTGATTCTGTTTAATCTTGTTCTGCTGATTCTGCTCTAGAACTTGACAATGTTGAAGGAATCTCAGTGGACTGGATTGGGAAAAACTTGTATTGGACTAACGATGGCTACAGGAAGACAATCAGTGTTGCCAGACTGGAGAAAGCCTCCCAGACTAGAAAGACTCTGTTGGAAGGGAATATGTCACACCCCCGGGCTATTGTGGTCGACCCTCTTAACAGGTCAGGAAATAAAAATCAACACTGTGAATAATATAGTAAGACAGATAAACTCTTCTATAGCAATTGATATAATTCTAATAGCAGTAGTCGTTCCAAGCATTAAATGCAAAAAAAGAACTTATGGGTAAGTGTAGTGGTATGGATATGGGTAAAAACTTACGGACGTGCTGCTGGTGACATTTTTTTTTTTAAAAGACCCATTTTGCAGTCTTTTTATTCTAATCTTTACCAGTGTAATTTCTGTCAGCCCTGACAGTCAGGGAGAAAAACAATTATCTTGCCACTCATATCTCCAAATGGGGATTGGAGATTTCCTCAAAGTAAAAAAAATTGGCTGCTCTGCTTTATGTGATCTCATTTTAGCTCACCAGTGTGTTGCATAGAAGGTCAATTGCCATCAGATCCTGCATCTAATTACATCCTGGATCTAGTTACATCCTGCTTAAATTAAAATGGCGGTACACAGGCTGCATTTATTTATTTTCCCCAACTATTGTGTGCCCCCACAGTTCCCTGGTGACCTTATATTTTGCCTACATGTATACTGCTTATACCAGCAACCAGCACTACATTAATTGGATTATGGCTATGGGTCAGGTCTTAAAGTGATTTACTGGCAATTTTGCATAATTCGTTGGTTCTGGTACTTAGATTTGTGGTGTAGTATTTGTATTTTTTTTTTTATAACTACAATAGGTATAGGTTTGATAGAACTGACAACTGAAAGTTAAATATGAAAAAAGTATGATTTATAGACCAAACTTCTATTCAACAAATTAAGATTACATTATGGCAAATATGTGCCGTAGCAGTTCTCATGTTTGTTTTTTTTCATCTTTTTTATATTTTATTTATGTTTATGCCAGATATACCAATATAGGGATTAAATCAGTTTTACAGCCAGCTTTCAAGCACAACTAATGTTGTCTATGAACCACGAAGTAGGAGGAAAGTTATTTGAAGTGGGAATAGTTCTGTGGTGTGCAATGGGATGATTCACGGTATCCACATTTCTGCTAGTGGATCTGAAGTGCCATACTAAAATCTGTTTTGAGCTCCCTCTTGTCTTGTTGTGAAGACAAAAACTACATTATAATGCTAGTTAGCAAAGACCACTGGGCCTTTTTGTAGATATAAATATCACGTTGCTTCAAATGTTAATCCTGATGATCATCTGTTTTAGCAGACATCTGCTTTGACAGATGATCACATCATGCGCCTTTAAAAAAAAACATGTAAATATGGGGGGTATAGTCTGCCACCCCCAAATAAACCAGTATGGTTAAACAGAGAGAACATCTGCTGTTTTAATGAGTACAGGGTTGTAGGGCTTTTTTGGGGAAGAAGGAAATGGCTCATGTTGTTGCCCGAATCTAAACCACACCTACCAGCTACTAGCTGTTTCTCATGCATCATCTCCTTCATACTGCTGTACAATTTTATAAAGAGGACCTGGCCAGCAGAGAATGGTATTTAACGTATAGAGGATATGCTGCAAAACTTAAATTCATTGAGTATCTTAACGGTTTTAAGGATTTAACACTTTAAGGCTTAAATCGTATTAACGCACACCAAGTCCATAACAGTCAGAGATTAGTTTTCAAGCCTCAAGAGGGTTGGTCCAAACATTTTGCTATACACAGCTGTTTCACTGCAATGGGCACATACACCAAACCAAAACCCAAAATGTACCAAAAACGTTTTGATTTTTTCCCTTCTTCTTGTCACTAACATTAATCAGTACCTTACTAAACTAGTCCTAAATACCAATTAAGTCTGCCATTGGTCTTTCCTGCTAGTGTTGTGTCTGGTTCTCTATCTGAAAATTGACACATATACAGACTTTCAAATACAAGTCGCATGCATGTCACTGGTTTTGAAGGAACCTAAAACAATTTTTTTTAAAACATCAAATCCATCTATGCCTATGCCTTATGTAAAGAAAGAAATTAATCGAAACAACTGTAGTGAGGATGCAGCCATAAAACTAATGAGGAAAGACCATGCTGTCCTTTTTTCTGAATTTCACTCTGACAGATATATCGTAGCAGCAGTGTTGGGGGGCGGAATATCATGTCACTTTTTTGTATAAGGATTAATAACTTTTACTCCGACCCCCCCACTGACTGCAAAAATCATTAGAAAAGCTAGTTTTCTGCTTCTGAGGGAGTATTCAGCCTGAACCCGACAGTCCTTTGATCTGTATCTGCTCTGCTGGAAGGCTCTCTTAAGGTAAAATGGGTGATTTCTTGACTGCATTCTCACTACCTTATTTTCTGCTCTGTTTGCCACCTCTAGTCCGTGTTGACATGTTAAGGACTACTAGTGTCAACTTAATAGTGTCATACCTCTCTATCTTTGGAATCACATCTATTCACATAAGGAATGCACACACACATAACATGTGACCTGAATTGTACTTTAATCAGCTTCAGTCAACTCTGGATGCCTGGATGAGATGTGTGTGTGTGTGTGTGTGTGTGTGTGTGTGTGTGTGTGTTAATGTGTCACTTATTGTAACAACACTGTTGTCACATGTCATTGGCATAGACAGCTTTGTAGGAACTTTAATGCATGTAGTTGTATTAGTAAACCCCAATGCAATACATTTTTCCTCCTTCTTTTATCACCATTCCCATTTTTCAATTTTAAGTTAATTTATAAAACAAATTTCATGTTAAGTGCCTGTTTAAACCATCTGAAGATCAAATAACAGATTGCATTAAATCAAAATAGAGTGGCCATCACAAGTACCCAGAGTCCAAGCTGATGTCTTCAAATGTCTTGTTTCATCCAATCAACACTCCAAAACCCAAAGAGATTCAGATTACTATCACAGAAGAGTAAGAAAAACTGAAGATATTTGAGAAGTCATTTTCTCTTGAAAATTATATAATTATAGTAGTATAAATAATTTATTATCAAACTTGCTGATTACTATTCTATCAATCAACTAATTAATTAATTAACTAATCATTGCAGCACTAAATAAAAATATGGAACAAGAGTGATATTCAGATATCACATTGATTCTTTAGTATTTACAGTTTTCTCAGTACAATGCAACTGCATGATGTCCATCAGTTCATCTGACGTGATGTCTGTGTGTCTGTGTGCATGTAGGCGTGTGTGTGTCTGCATATGGGGAGTGTGGCAAATCTCTGAATAATTCACGAGGTCATAAAGATGACTTCAAGAAAGAGGGAGTCTTCATTCACCTCTGTATCCTATTCTGTTTCATCTTCCCTTAGCCAGCCCTCTATCATTGATGAGAAACAGGCGGCCACATGGCTCAGTCAGCAACACTCAAACAGAGCAAATCCCCTGGGCATGGTTACTAGAGAACAGATCACGTCAAATCGTTGACCCAATCATGTTTCAAATACCACAGACCCGCTGAGAGTTGCAGCCTTGGCATACACAAGATACACTGAAAACTTTTTTTTTTGTGGGGAATATGAGCCTTCTAACTTTGCCTTGATGTGCAGTCAAGCAGCACTTTAACTTGATAAGCCTGAATAATTTCTTAGGCTACGATGCACTCTCTTTTGACTGCCATGGATGTTTGATTATTTGGTTTTACATATGGGAAATCTGATTTCCAGTTTATTTCCATTTCAGTCGGGAACACTCCTGTCATGTAAAAACCAGCTTTTTGAATTAATGGTTATACTGTTGTATGTACAGGTTGTGTTCTGTATAATGTTCCCTGTATGAATGAAAGCAGTTTGTGTTAGGCTCACTGGAGAGCACAGCCATGCCTTCCCATGGGTGTACAGAACATAACCCACAAGACACATTTCACTGTGATGTGGAATACATCATTTTGAGAGAAGCCTGCAGAAGCATGCTGTCACATGTGTATTGATTGATAAGAAATCAAAGTAGGAGGAGGCTGCTAAAGGGAGCCACAAGCACAACCATATAACATCAGTGTGTCAAGAAGTAAAGGCAGGGATGAATGAGGAGCAGACAGCTGAAATGAACTGCCTCAGTTTGAATGTGGAATGTGATCAGTGTTGGTTTAGATCTGGTGTTGATTTAATGATCTGCATGACTTACACATTCTGCCTGAACTAAGCCGTGCTTTATTATTTCAGTTCGTTGGTCCAATAATTGTGTGTATCTGTCTGTATGGTAGCTGGATGTACTGGACAGATTGGGAAGAGGATGAAGTCAATGACAGCATAGGGCGGATAGAGAAAGCCTGGATGGACGGATCCAACCGCCACATTTTCGTCACCTCTAACATGCTGTGGCCCAATGGTCTGACACTGGACCACAGCACCAGTACTATGTATTGGTGTGATGCCTACTACGATCACATTGAGAAGATCCATCTCAACGGGACTGGAAGAATGGTGAGTTTCAATATGTAGAGCTTACGTAGATTAGTTAAATTATGTAGAAATTTATGCAGGAATTGTCTTAGCTAAATTAGTTAATTTAATATCGTAAATGAATAAACAACATTTAATAAATATCTTGATTTAAGTGTGTTCATTTCATTGTGTCAGCAAAACTTGAGGTAGTATTACACCCTTAAACAATGGGCACCAATCACAAAAAACAGCAAAATCATTAATACAAAATGTGTAATTGTAATTTTTACAGGCTATTCTTTCCAGGTATTCATTTTTATTTATGTTGTATTTCACAAATGCATTGTTAATCAAGTTTGATTTAAATAATCTCCAACAAGACAGCCCTTCATCCCCAACTGCTCCTGTCAACCGTAGTTGTACTGGCATATTAAGCTAATGAATTATTTGCAAAAGCTATTTAATCAATGCCAAGATTCTAGCAAACATTATTATAAGCAGACAGCACCGTGTGAATAAATTGGTGCAAAGAAATTGAATCACATTCATCATATACTGTGATCAAATAATTTCTAAGCCCATATTCAAAGAGCTAGAACCCTGTTTAAGATGATTGATTTTTTTTGTTGCTGATGGTGTCTTTCTATAGCTCTCCTAATCTTTTGATTACACTGCATGTTTGCTTCATGTTCCAGGTGGTGTACAATGGAAAAGAGCTGAACCATCCGTTCGGAATCTCTCATTATCGTAATTTCATTTTTTGGACGGAGTATATGAATGCTTCGGTCTTCCAGCTGGACTTGTCCACCGGTGACGTCACTCTGCTGCGGAGCGAGAGACCACCTCTATTTGGCCTGCGTGTCTACGACGCCCAGAGTCAGCAAGGTTGGTTGCTTTTCCTTCATTTACTCCTCAATGAGTGCCACTGAACCATAGCTTCCCTAACAGAGAAAGTGGCTGTTTTGCACTGAAAATAGAACCACTTTGCGCTGTGTCTCCAGACATTTGTATCCCCTGTTCAAATTTCTTTATTGGAGAGCACTTAATATACACCAGAGATTTTGCATGTATGCCTATTGGTGTCAAATTTCATGGCACAAACCAGTGCATTGATCAATAGTGACAGTGACTTTGAAATCACTTGGGGCTCCATTCTATGAAGTTAAATAAGGTGACCAAGGTTTGGTGGGGTTTGCTCAATTCTGTAACAAATGATGATGGATTCAGTTAGAAAGCTGAAAGGAACAGATAGGAGAGAAATCGGATATGGCTGACAGTGGAGAACAGCATTGGCCCTCACAGCAGGCATTTCTTTTGTTATCCCATAATAGGTATGTAAAAAACAGTGCTCAGACATCCACTCCATAGACAGGAGAGGTTGACACTACTGCTCTAAATGAAGAGAGAGAGAGGTAATTTTACACAGTCCAGTGATGTGGTTTTAGACTTAAGACATGAGTTTGTTTCATTCTCAAGACAATGATTTTCATACACAAACTCTAAAGCAAAGGACTTTGAGTAGGAAAGTGACATGCCAAGTATATGATGCAGATGAATGGTTAGCTATTGCATGCACAGCCTAGTTCACACCATACAGAGACTTTTTGCTGGACATTTCTCCATTGTTCATGTCACTGAATAGATTAATTGGCTGTCCAGTCCTCTGAGTTTTACTGATTGGCTCTTACAAAACCAAAAGCTTTATCTCATTGGCTCAGGCACTGCCTTTGGGCACTGTGTTAAATAAAAGTGACAAAGGTGTCTTATGCCTTAACTTTGACAGTATTTTTTTTTTCCTTTGGAGACTGTTGGCTTTGCTCGGAAAGACACGTTATTCGTCCTAGAAGGATAAAAATGTCAAACGTCTCTCACCCACAGTGTTCCCAATAATTCACTTGACATGTGGTTATATATCATGTGGCATACACCTGCATGTCTCTCCAAGACAGGAAATGAGTTTTGTATCAATAAGATGTGTGTTTGCAGGGTTTAAAGTGACCCCTGAACCTCTGCTGTTCACTGTACAAAGAGAAAATGGACACAACAACAAAGAAACCTGTGACACTTGAGGTTGGCTTTAGAAAATGTAGCTTTAAATGAGCAAGACGCCTTATTTGGAATCTGTTTCTCCAGGTGACAACGCATGCAGTGTGAATTATGGGGGCTGCGGTACCCTCTGCCTTGCCATCCCAGGGGGCAGAGTGTGTGCCTGCGCTGACAACCAGGTTCTGGAGAAGAACAATGTCACCTGTGCAGGTAGGAGGATATAATGAATCAGATGGAGTGAGAGGCCTAAGATCATCCTGTCCCAGTATACTCTAATCCTGACTTCATCCTGTGGGACAAAAATCACATAATAACCTTATCTATTCACATGCAAATCTGCTAATAAACAAATAAATACAGGTGGGAAATTATCCCACTGGGTTTACAGAAACATAAGCCAACTCCCAGTAGTTACGCATAGGGTCATGAGACATTATTAACAGGTTTTGTGTGCTATTATAGTTGTGCCAATAATCTCCCTTAAACACATGCTTCCAGAAGAAGTCTCTGGTTGATTTTGTCTCACCACTATTTCTCTCAGAAGCCTCCAGCAGTGGATTAGAGCCACAGCGATGTAAAAGTGATGAGTTCCAGTGCCATAATCATCGCTGCATACGGGCCGTGTGGAAGTGTGATGGTGATGATGACTGTCTGGATGGAAGTGATGAGGAGACCCACAGCTGCTGTGAGGATCTTAAAATCCGTCTGGTCTACAGGCCAATACACTGCATGCACACACACAAATACATTGTATGCCCGGATACTGTACATGTCAATACACTTACATGCACAACCATACTCCAAGTCTTAAAAAGAACAAGCTTTTTAAGGCTCATTCTCTCTTGCTGTCAACTTCTATGTTCCTAAATGTCACTGAAGTAGGGGTGAAAAATGTTCTGCCTCACACTGCTGTCTCCCCTTTTGCTCTTGCTGAAGTAGTTTTGTCCTTTAACAAATCAGCCAGATAAACATTATGTTAGACACTTGGATGCTGGTTCCTTTTTTTCTGAAAGCAAAGTATCATGATCCAATCCTGTGCCAGAATGATTGAAAAAGCAGTTATCTGCTCTGCTTGGATATCATATACTTTAACAATCTACCAACATGGTTTGTTTTAGTGTGTATGGAGAATTTATCAGGTCAAAATCAAGACTTGAAAATACATGAATGTGGATGTGCTGCAAAAAGGGAATGTTATGTTTTGAACTAAAGTAATTTGATGTCTCACAACCCACTATTTAATTTTGGCGATGCAATCAAAATGTTATTTAGATGATGGGACAAGACGCAAAATGATTACAGAACACATTTGACCAAAACACTGGTCTCAGTGTAGCACGGTCTTGCAGCATCTGGCATTAAGAAATTCCCCAACACCACCACCACTGTCTTAGGTATTATGAATTATGTTGTCTTAAAATCAAAGGTAATTTATCATGCACATACGGTGTCACAATATCCCGGAACTATACAGAAATGTGCTCACATTAATTTAGTATGATTTATGACTGTTGAGGCTCATGGTCAGTGTGTAATTACAGTTGACATGATTGAAAAGAAAATAAGGACTTGGCTGCCAGTTCCAGTGAAGTATATTTCATATTTTAAAGTTATGTGAAACTGTCTGTATATTAAACAAAACTCAAGGCACTAAAACCACATAACAAATACACTTAATACCACTTATGTTATTGAAACTCTCAATACGTACTCTCAAGGACAAACCACTAAGGAGGGAGCATGAGTGAGATTCGCCTCTAAAACATCTGTCCCTTTTATAGTTCCTAACATTGCTTGCTGGTCTATCAGTACAAGATTAGTTGAGCTGTAGACTCAATGAAATCCCACTAAGATGCTGCAAATAAGCTTTATATGAATATGGAAGTTTTTCCCCATAAGACTGAGAAAGATCCAGTGGACTGGAGGGTGGCTGGAGCTTTAATATTAAGAAAGCACATTTCAGCTACCTTGGCTGTCGCTATAGAATATTTATACTCTGAATTAAGCCTTCATGAAATATTCTTCTTTTTTTAATTCGTTTAAATTTTATTAGCTTTTTAATTTATTTCATCTAAGAGATGAAAGGTCACTGATAGACTTTTTTCCTTTTGCTGTTTGCAGACAATCACACCTGTCCTATTGATCAGTTCAAATGTAGCAACAATCGCTGCATTCCCAAAAGATGGCTTTGCGATGGAACAAATGACTGTGGAAACAATGAGGATGAGGCCAACACTACATGCTCGGGTATGTACTGTACCACTTTAATGTATTCTATTCAGTGCAGCTTGGGCTGCAGTTTTAACATTTTATGATTATATTACCTGTGTATAAAAGACAATTTTCTGTAATTTCAGCATTTTGGCTAAATCTGTCATCCATCATATTTGGTTCTCTTTGCACACTGATAATCTGTTTTCACCTTTATTTGCCTCTAAACAGACATCAGTTATTCTTTTAATTAACACTAAATTCAAATTTTCTAAAATAGTAAAATCAGAGCGAAATATTGTTTTGTGGAACACTGTTTCTGGATTGTTCAGCTGATTAATGTACTTTTGTAAATTATTTAGTTATATATTTCAATCAATCTTATGTATACTGTAAGCATTAAAGATTAAACATCGTTTTCTCTTTACATCTTTTGATGAAATTCTCTCACTTTAGATATACTTTATTAATCAATGTCTTGAACAGAGGTGTCAGGTGTTGTCAAGGTGGTCATCACCATTATAACTTGCAGCTCCTAAGGAGCTTCAGTACAGTGCAATCAATCTCATTGTGTGAGAGCTCTCTCCATTATCAAAGAAGTGTAGCACCTACAAGAGCCAACAGTATGTCAAGAACAACTACTATATATTACATTGCCTCCCAAGTCCTCAATGATGCCTCTCAGGAGCTTTTTATCCTTACAGGATCAATCAAAGAGCATTAGCCAGAGGATGATTAATCTTACCTCATCGTCAGATTGACATATATATTCCACATCAGCAAGACATCACTTTTGGGCTGTCTGTGCGTGTTGACCATGGCCGTGCAAGCATGTAACTGACAGCCTGTCAAGCACCTGTGCATCTCCCATGGCCTTCAGACCTTCCACGCTGTACTGTGTGACTGAGTAATAAAAACGTTGTACTCTGTAGACATTGACATCCTGGTGATATAATGATCATTAGAGTTGTTGTGCGAATCCTGCATTGACTTATGTAAGTGTAATTGAATTAAATGGCTTCTTTTTTATTTCTCAGCCCGGCCCTGTCAGGCCGACCAGTTTTCCTGCCAGAATGGACGATGTATACCTCAAGCCTGGAGCTGTGACCAGGAGGATGACTGTGGGGATAGTTCTGATGAAATATCATGCAGTAAGTCACACATGGCTATTTACCACATGTCAATCAAGTGTCTCTTTGCCACTGATATTTGTGCTGTTTTGTTTGGTCAAGATGTAAAATAGGCCAGCTCGTTGAATGAAATGAATACTAATAAGGACATTTAGGCAATCACTAGTTGTTTACTCCTCACATGTAATAATGTTGTAAGATGTATATTTTAATGTCTAAAATATCTTTGAAGGGTTGCAAATTCCCATTATTGACTCAATAATTGTCATTTAAAAACTCACTTTCCATTTTTCACTTGGAACTCTCAAAATGTGACTATAATTTATAAAAACGTCTGAACATTTTTGCAGTTCCCCCTATGGAGGTAAGTTCAGGTTGGAATGGATCGACAGAAAATATGTGCTGAGCAGCACTCGTAGAGGATAATCTGATATAATTTCATTGGTGCGTTATAATAAAATGTTCCTTTTTTTCCACATAATGTCCTTAAAAGCATACCACCAAAGTCCTAAGCTGATGGAAATAATTGGACCTGTTGACTTGTTTTGTTTATTCCCATTTTAAATAAATGTTGCAGTTGTCCACCTACAGTGATGAAATCCATATCACACAACCATATGTCCTGATACATGAAGTAGAGGCACAGGATGTGTGGCAATGTCTGACAGTTGGATGTCTGCTTAAGTCCAGACAAAATATCTCAACTAGTATTGGGTTTGCAATTTGGTACAGATGTTAATGGTGCCCAGAGGAATATGATGGTGCTTCACTCACTTTCCATCTAGAGCTACGAGCAGGTCACATTTTTCACTTATCCTGTGAAATGTCTCAACTTAAACTAAATGCATTAAAATTTAGTAAAGACATTCATCACATTCATTAATTTCAGACCATAAATCCCAATGAATTTGGCTCTTGTGCCACCATCATGTTGGCATTTATGGTTTTAAATGAAATTTCTTGACTATTGAATGGATATGGATCGTCGTGAAATTTGATACCGACATTGATGTCCCCTTCAGAAAAATGTATCATAACTTTGGTGATCCCTTAACTTTTCTTCTGGTTCCACCATCAGGTCAAGGGTTTAATTTGTCCAATAATTTCTACATACAAGCAGAACTAATGACATTCCCATCTTCTTCAGTGGTACTTTATATAGCCGATGTCAACATGCTAAACTAAGAGGATGAACTTGATAAAAATTTAATGAGGTAAACATCTGCATCATCAGATCATTATCATCATTTGTTGGTAGCATGTTTACATTAGCATTTAGCTCAAGGAATGCTCTACCAATGTACAGCTTCACAGACACACTAGTGTGGCAATTATTTTCTGTGGCTATGATAAAACAAGGTATTGAGAGACTTTTAATCTAATTATCATTTTGAAAACCATTTTGGTATGAATTAAGCTAGTATTACTATACTATTCTGAAAATCTTTGTTGGTTAGTGCTAAACACTCAAGTACTTCAGAAAAAATCTGCAAAAGAATGCTACTGGCTGCCACTTATAATTTTTTGTGACTTCTTGAATATTTTGCTTGTCTCTTTTAGGAGTTGAATTATTGATGCCTAGACAGGCCCTCACTGATGGCATAAGCTTAGAGTGGTGGTGCGGAGTAAACCGCATACTTTTTGTACTGTAGTTCACTGTTCTTAAGTCGTGCCTCAGTGGTATTATACTGTCAGCTTCAGTTAGTAAAAGTTACAGTTTGCATTCTGGAATAATCTTGGAAAAACATAAATGAGAAAAATACATGGCACGCTATGATGGCCTGAGCTTTTTAAGAGTTCTTTGAAGATGTATTTAACCTTTTATATGCAAGGGAAAGCGCATTTTAGGCTATAAGATGTGTTCTCAGCAGTGAAGTTGAACTGGATGAATTACCAGCATACATTTAAAAGATAAGGGGAAAGGTTTTAAGATTCACCTTTAATCACTATTTGTATTAAATCAGCTTTTTACAGTGACTGATGTTTGCCAAATGCTGCACTGTGCTGTATCGACTCAGCCTCCCTTTGTATGTTCTAAGCTGCTTCAATACGCAGTCACAAACAGCCAGGGTGTAAGCAGTAATTAAAGTTCATGCTCGGCTTCATTCAATCATAATCAAGCTGAGCAGCAAAACATATTCTCTCCCATACCGTTGTCTGAGCTTCCTCAGGCATTACTTCTCTGTAAGCACTCTACTGTGCAGCTCTGGCAGCTTACTTGGCTTCAGTGGAGCTACTGTGGGTTTTGGAACACCTGAAGCTCAGTGGTGGCCGCCTTAGAGATTGATGCTAATTTGGATTTTGTTTGTCAGTAGTTTAGTAGTTGTCACACAGTGTCTCATATTGGGCTCTCTGTTCACTTGAAGCCGTCATTACTTATGGATGCCAGTGTTCCATTTTTTTGCCAGGCTCAATGTTTACTTGAAACCTTCATTATTTATGGATGTTTGTGCTTCATTTTTAATGAATTTTAAATTTCAACCAGTCATGCGCTGTCAGTAAGACCTAACACATACTGTATGTGGGGAAATATAGAAGACACTTGTCTGAAAAAGATACAATATGTCTCCTCGACAGCACTTAAGGTATCCCAGACAGCAGCAGCAGATGCCAAACAAATCAATTCAAATGTAGACTTCCATTTCATGTTGAATTCAATAAAGCTTCAGGCATCCAGTAAGGACATTTGAAAAGTACTGAATATACAGTATCTCAAAATGTGAAACAAGAATAGTATCTGATGGGAAAACAGCCCAGTCATAGTGTCACTAAACAGTCAGTAGCCCACTAAATGCTGTAGAATGTTAACTTTAGTATTGGTAGAAAATATTAATGCTACAAGGTAGACTAGTTCATGACGTCTCCTTGACTGCAGTGATGGAAGTTTGATCAGGTATTGACTGCCTACAGAGGTGGTAATTTATTTGCTTTCACCAGCTTGTATTGTCACATTAACTTTGTATATATGGCCCATTATCATGTATCTGTATATTGGCTGTAATGGGGCAACATTAGCATCAAACACGCAAAACACCTCAGCACAAAGGGAATTGTATCTTTATAGGGAAAGTGGGGGAAACTTTTGGAGACATCCCCTTCCAAAGTTTGTTGGGGCAGCAACAGCTTTATTTTATTTATATAAAGCACATTTCAATCAGCTGAATGTATACCATGTTGACTCAACCATGATGTGACTGCGATGTGATTGTTAGATTTTTTGTTTCAGGGCCAGGCATGTTTTTTACATGTATAGTTTTGTGATTGGAGGTATTGATCAAAAGAGGACATGTGAGAGCAGAACTTGTTGTGAATAAAACATGGTCGCACAAGACTGCCTTTGGTACAAAACATTAATCAAACGAGGAATTTCAGTTTATTCTCAACTTGTATTTTCCTCCTCCATCCAGGGTCAGCTAGAATACCAACTCAGACAAGTATTTCTGAAGATTTAGCACCTGAGCTACAATTCAGATTGGAGATCATAATTTTACTTGGTTACAGTAATGTGTTTACCACATATGGCAATGTCGGTCAGTTGGTCCACAACTTGAGTAATATTGATAGACTGCACTGCAGTATGCAATATGCACGTTGTTGATTCCCTGATATTTCTCTTGTGCCACCATGAGGTTAACATTTTTGTGTTGTATCGAAAACTATTGAATGGGTTGCCTTCAAAGTTGGAACAGATAGCCATGGTGTCAAGAGGATGAATTCAAAAGACTTTGGAGATCCCCTTACTTTTTATATACTACTACTACACAGTTTTCAAGTGCTGCATAATTACAAATGACTCTTCAGTGAGACAGGCATCATTCAATCTTAACAATGTCAACCACAGAATTATTTTTCTACATTTTTGTATCATTTTCAAGTTATATGTATATATGTATATATGTTTGTAGATGAATAATAGAGACTTTCAGCATTAAACTAAGCTAACTAAATCACATGATAATTAATAACAATTAACAGGGGCATAGCGTGGGTTTTAGGGCAAACACTTTCCTGTTAAAAAAATTTATTTTGTGATAATTTACTGGTGTGTAGAAATGCAGTGCAAGTATGTGTTTAGCTTGGACTGGGATTGTATTTTATGTATACCTGTTTGCAACGTTTTTCAGCCTTCCCCACCTGTGAGCCCCTCACTCAGTTCAGCTGTTCCAATGGACGATGCATCAGTGTGAAGTGGCATTGTGATTCAGGTGAGCACAACAAAACGTTCAAAGTGTGATCATAAATAAATATGTCTGTTAATCCCACCATTAAATTGATCTAAGCCTAGATATTGTTGTGTGTTTGTGATGTCACACTTTTCATGAGCATTTGTGCATGTGTGTAGATGATGACTGCGGAGACAGCAGTGATGAAGTGGGCTGCATCCAGTCCTGCTCCAACACCCAGTTCCAGTGCACGAGTGGCCGCTGTATCCCAGAGCACTGGGCCTGTGATGGTGACAACGACTGTGGAGACTTCAGTGATGAGAACACGACTTGCAGAGGTGGATCAGCATGTAAGAGGTTCTGCATTACCTTTCAAAATTCTGTGAAGTGTTAGATACAAAGGTAGACTAATACATCCCATCCAACACATCAAAATGTTAGTAGTATGAAGCCAGTGTATTTATAATTACCCTGTTAAATATTATAAGTCTAGACTGGGATTTGCTCTTTTTAAAATTCTTGAAAGATCTGCCTCGCAGCAGGTTGTTTGGTAGCACCTTTATGAGACTGTAGCTGTCTTTATATCTGTTTTAGTGTGCTAATGTTTGTATTTGCAATTCAAATCAATGTTTAAATTTAGGTGTTGTAATTAGAAGTTTAACATTTAATCAGCTTGAGTCCAATAACTTTGTTTTTACACTCACGTGTGACTAATCTTATCTAGCCTCCGTTCGGGGGAATTTTACCACCAGGAGTTGAATCATTTAATCTAATTACCACAGAAACCTCATGCAAGCTAGAAACTCACAGCTCACTTGCTTGTCACTAGAATGTGTAGACTATTCATCAAACTGTTTCCTGACGGGAACCGCAGGCTTCTCCACTCCCCCATGTCTGCTTCTGCTTTTACCTTAGGGTATTGAATCTGTCTTAGCTTTGCCTCGGCTGTTGAAGAATTGTAGTTTTAGGTTTGACTTTTAAGTATTAAGCAAATGGTTAATCAAATTCAGACCACCATCTATACTGAATGCACAATAGCATGACTTAACTGAATGCATATATTATGTTCTGCTGAAAAACGCACAATGTCTCAAGAACCTGTCTGTTTTTAGTTTAGAACTTCTTTATTAAAATATACTATTTTGTTCCTATGATCTGTAAATATTAAACCATTATGGAAAAATCAAAAAAAAACTTGATGCATTTCACACAGCCATTTAGTTTATCAATGTCAAGACCTGCAATGCAACACATACAAGATAACAGTATAGTTGTACCAGTTATTTTAATTGTAATGAACCCCCGCAGGAGAAATGTATAGTTAATTCATATAAATCATACATAATTTATTAGACAAGACAGAAACATCTTAGAGACATAAACTTTAAATGCTGGAAGTTAAATTATGTCCCTCTTTGGAACTAACTGGAATCTGTTATTGCTGCCAATGCCCTGCTTGCAAAGATACATTTTTGTAAAGAGTACAAAATATTTCTTGTAAAATTATAGTTCAATACTGTTGTGCTTTTGCCCATGACAAGGTGCCATAGATCTGTGAAACAGTAATTGTTGAATGACTTTTGTTTCAGTGCTGCCATCTGTGATTGAGTGCAGTGGAGAGGAATTCCACTGTGTCACAGATGGAACCTGCATCCCAGAACGCTGGAGATGTGATGGAGACAAGGACTGTGAGGATGGGAGCGACGAGAAAGACTGTGAAGGCACCAAAAGGATGTGCGACCCCAAGGCCAAATTTACGTGCAAAGATACAGGTAGTGAATACAGAACACTGCTAAGCAACTCACAGAAGTGAAAGATACATTGACAACAGCAATTTTTTACGTAAATTTGGTGCTTTATTTTACTTAATTTAACACTGTGGTGTTATCTGGCTCTGAAATATTTATATATATAGTTTTATATAAAGTCTGACATATGTAAACACTGTCATAGTGTTGATTGTTACACTTCATTAGTCAACTGACAGATTATTTTGTTTGGAATGTGGTATAAAATCGGATCCTGAGGCATGAAAACTGCATTTGAGTTCAGTAAGTAAATCTTGCATCATTTGCCTTAGACACATGTTATAGTTTTAGCTCCATGGCAGCCTGGCTGTACTAGTTTGAGCATGAAGGACAGCAACACACAGTATCAGAGAGAAAGCCAAATCAGATGACTTAATTGTTAATTATCGTATTGCATTATATAGAAATCGTGTGTGTAAAGACACATGGAATTAAAACAGATTTTCCTCTTCTTTTTTTTTTTTTTACTCTGTGTGGGTAACATCATAGAAAATGAAAAGTCATTAAAGCAATCATGGATTTCACGTAAATTAAACATGGTGGTCTGGAGTTTGATCATAACCTAAAGCTTAAATTCTCAACAACAAATGACAAAACCTATTTATTCCTTATTTTAAAAAAATGCAGTTTATCCGCTTGGACCACAGTACTTCATTTACATTGAAAGCTGTAATAAACACTATTTTCTGAATAAACGAAACAAAAGATAATTTTCACTCCAGTCTTTTGTTCGGGTCTTAAGAGATGAGGAAAGTATATCAGTCATTCCATGAACCTTTTTGGGTGTGTGTATCAGTTATAAATTAAGCTGCCAAATAGCTCTTTCCCATTTCATAAAGGCTTCACTTTCTGACAGCCTCGAGAGGCTTCACCATTCTCCCCTTTGGAGCAGTGTAGTTAAGTTTGCATGTACATGTTCGACCAATTAGAACAAACCATTTAAATGGCCTGTTTAAACTCCCCATGTACCCAAGCCCAGCATCCACTTTGTTTCAGCAGCTGAAAGCAGAAGGTCAGAGAAAATTTATTTTGCTTTCTGTCTTTAGCTCCGCAGCTTTCCGTTCATCCCTTGACAGTATTATCAAGAATGGAGGCAATGCTGCGTGGTGAAGGGTTGGTTAGACCACACAATTATTATTCACTCTAATTCTGCAGTGTCACACCCCTGTGCACTGGTGCAGTTTGCTCTGTCCTCCCCAGAAGCACAGAGTGCCGTCTCCAACATTTTACAGAAATGGACCATCCAATTTCTCCCCTTAAATGTATTGGAATTGAGAAGGTTTTGTTAATCAAAGAGAGATGATTTATAGAAGTTGCCATTGTAAATGGAAGCATTTTGTTAAGAGGCTTAACATTTTGTTAAGGGAGATGGAAGAGTATACAATTTACAATTTACTATTTGGTCTTTTCAAATGGATATTGAGTTGAGGTATAATATAGTGTGTGTGTGTGTGTGTGTGTGTGTGTGTGTACACATATATAACATCACATCATCACATTTTGGAATAGTCATTGTCTCCAGTAAATGACTATACCTAGTAATTTGGGTGGGGAATGCACCCAGGTCGACCTTTGCCTCTACCCACATCCATGTAGGAAGTTTAAATAAAAAATAAATAATGTACAATGTGAATAGCAACAGTATTCCACCTCCACTGTCTTCTTCTCAACCATGACTGGCTGTATTGTTAGATACTAGCTATTCTTGAGCAGAATCTCTCCTGAATAGTAGCAGAATAAGTTTTTCCCAGAAGTGGGTGTTGTTGATTGAGGACCTAGTAGGTACCTTCGTTTTTTAAGTATATCACAGCCAGCATGAACTGATTGACAAAACACATGCATGCATACTTCAGAGAGTTTTAGCAGTGGTTAGTGGTCAACCCAATAAAGCATGTTATGTCATCTAATTTGGATTACATATGCATGTAGGTTGCATGCTCCAGAGTCTCATTTTGTACAGGGTGCATTTGGTAAACATCCACAGGTACATTCAATTCCATAATTATCTATTATACTGAACATGAATTCTGAATAAATTCATCTGACATTTTGCCAGATAAAGAAGATTGACACTTCAACTAAAGCATGCCACTGTCTTAGGATTTAATGCATCAAATCATTTGAGTAAGAAACAAAAACAGGTAGAAAACACCAATAAATATACAGTTCTTTATCAATGTAACAACCTTCATGATGAGGAAAGAAAAAAACAACATAACAAAAATGAGTTTATTCATCCATTATGTAACAATAAATATTCAGCCATGCGTAGTGGAGGGACCAACATAAATAAAAAAAGTTACCAGCTCTGTAGAATATCCATCTGTGAATAAGCTGCATTTTTGTTGAATAAAATATGAAACTTTTAGATGTTTGAGCTTTTCTATATTTGGAAAGAATATAAAAAATGTATTTCATACTCAAAATAATAAGAAATTGTTATACTTAATAAATCCACTTAGAAGTACTCTCTCCCTTTTTTTTTTTTTCATCCTCATTCTTGTTCCCTGTTTTGCTTTCTACAGATACATGCACTCATCAGGTTGGAGTTGTGGGACTTTCTTGCTTTATTTTACACATATAAAGCATGGGTGTTTTAATAGAATATTAGCTTAAATTTTCATATATGTGCAACTGCACTGTAGTTTTGTGCAAAGATTAGAAGTGATATGAAGCCAAACATACACACAGACACAGCAGTTGCTTCGGCCGCCCACGTCGGTTTGCACTGATCTGGCACCAAGCATAAACCAGTGGGATCTCAAAACCCTATGATGTAGCTTTGATGGAAAAACTGTAAATTGGAATATGCTGCCATCCAAGCTTCACATGGAAGAGTGCAAAAACAATACATCCCAATATCTGTATTGCTTTCTTCCTCGCTCCCCTCAGTGGTTCCACCTGCCACTTTCTATCCTGCACAGTGAGGAAATTACAAATTACACTCCAGTGTAGATATTAGCATAAGGAATATATAGGATTTTTTTTCTCATCAAGTAAAACATTTAGCACAGAAGTGAGAAAAAGTTTGTTGTTGATTGATCCAAAGTTGGAAATTGCAAGCACTAAATGTACAAGTTAAAGGTAGTTAATGCAGGGAAATTTTTTTGTGAACCCCAAATCATCCAAGTAATATAAATACTTACTACAATGAGATAGCATGCTTTGAACTGCAATGACATATGGAACTGTTAGTTCTCATTTTTTAAGTTCTTAAAACAGTTAATGCCTGCCTATCTCCACATCTCATTCACTACAGGCAAGTGTATCACTAAGAGCTGGGTGTGTGATGGGGACATTGACTGTGAGGACCGCTCAGACGAGGAGTCCTGTGAGTCTGCTGTCTGTAAGCCACCCAAGTATCCTTGCGCCAACGACACCTCAGTCTGCCTCACACCCGACAAGATCTGCAATGGCAAAGTGGACTGTTCAGACCGATCGGATGAAGGACCCATCTGCGGTAATGTTTATTTTGCATGTCATAACTTTTTGGTTTGCTTTGTTTGTTTTGATGGAAATTTCATTCCTTCACCATGGACAGAGAATATTCTGCTATGACAGCAACTCTTCTGGGAAAGCTATCTACAAAATTGTGTAGGTGAGGCACTGACCTGACTTACTGTCACAATTCCAGTTCATCCCAAAGGTTTCTGATAGGGTTGAGGTAAGGGCTCTTTGCAGGCCAGTTAATTTCTTCCCTACCAAGCCAAACAAAAACCCAAACATTTCTTTTTGGACCTGGCTTTGTGCATTGAATCCAACTTTCTCCATTTTCAGTCTGGATTCTTCTGGCTAATCTGGGTCTGGGTCTGGTGGCAGCCAGCTAAGCTATGTAGCTCATACAGTATATCCCACTGCTTTGGCCTTTCTGTCTTTCACAAACTGTTGTCACAAACTTGGAAACATTTTATTGTAAAAAATATGAATTCCCCATAATTGGAACAAGGGGGCCTTCCAAAAAGAGCACCTGGAAAAAAAGTGCACAAAAGTATCTGGACTGATTATCAAACCCTGGTTGTTTGAAGGCTCGTAGTTTTTTCTTTGTTGAATTGTGTTGATTACAGAATATTCTAGTAGTGATCAGTTAAACAGCAGACAAATAGACATAAAGGACTGTCTGTTGGGCATACATCTGTATACTCAGTATGTCCCAGTCATCATTTTAGCTAAATAAATGATTTCTGTCTGAGCTTTGGGTCTCAGAGAATAGTGATAGACTAGACAAGTAATATTTTGAGAAGTTTAAATGGATTTAGTGTTACCTTAAGTTATAAAAACATTGAGTATTTGATACTCAAAATATATAATTTGTGTAAAGAATCACATTAAAATGAAAAGACCAAGAAAAGCAGTTTGAAGTAATTGTGTTTGAGTTTCTTTGACTGCAATTTTTGCCAGGATAGAAACGGGAATTGTTGATGTTGGTTTAAGAGAAAATGACTCAAACAGTGGCAAACAGTGATAAATCACATTTACATTGTAATTGAAAACTGAAGCACATTCTTCTGTGCAACTCTTTAATTAAATACATCTTATTATGATTATTATTATTAGTAATAATAATAATAATTTACTATTTATCAGCTTAGAGTTTCAATTTTTTTTAATATATTTACTTCAAGAGGTTCAGGGCATCTTATGTTATATCATGGGATGTTGAAGAACATCTCCCAGTGGGATTCGGATATATCCTCTCCTTAACTTTCAGCAGCTTACAGCTGGACAAAGAACCGGTATGTGTTGTCTTAGAGACCAAAGGGACTGAACATGAAGTAATGCTCTGTCTTCCTGATTATGGCAAATGTGGAAGTGTTTGTCCAGCAGCCTTCAGAGGGAAGAAAAATGATCTCATGTGACTATCCCCAGCCATCTAATCTCTTAAAGTGAGCAGTGTAAACATGGAGGTTCATTTTCTAGAGCGTCACTAACCAAGCCTCGGGGGGGCCCTACAGGACCTTTGAGTGTCTGTGTTATCATAGCTGAAAAGAGGGCTTCTGCCTCCTCATAGACAATTATGTGTTCAAAGGGACTTTGAGGGTCTGATTGATTTGCACCAGCTCAGCAGGGCTCACACTCGCCATTAACTCCTCCACCCCCGCTCCCCGTCCCCCCATTGAGAGGGACCAGTTCTTGTCCACTTTGAAAATACTTAATCACAGACACCAGACCAGTTTTATTAATACCAATATACTTTTCCATCTTCTTCCAGCTTCTTGAAAATATGTTATCCATGTGTCATTTTGTTCAAACACAACACCTTTTAGATGTTGATGTTCTTTTCCAGTGCCTGTACAGTTTCTAAAAGTGTTTGACCTTTCTTCACCCCAGATATGTGTCTTGTAGCCAGAGGGGGCTGCAGTCACCAGTGCACTGTGGCACCAGGGAAAGGGGTTGTGTGCTTTTGTCCCCCTGGGCTTCACCTGGACTCAAGCAACAAGACGTGTGAGGTGGTGGACTACTGCAGCCGTCACCTGAAGTGCAGCCAGGTGTGTGAGCAGTACAAGACCACAGTGAAGTGCTCCTGTTATCCAGGATGGATGCTCGACCCAGACGGAGACAGCTGTCACAGCACAGGTAACAGACCCTAGCTGTTTTAATGTTTGTTTTATCTATGCTGCTGGCTGTCGTGGTGGTTTGTGGCTGTGGGTCTCTGTCTGCAGTAATATTAAATTTGATCCTAGGGCATAACACTAACTCTGACATACTTTGATTTTGAGTTGGAATCGTTGTTCTTCGATAGTATTCCCGCAGTTCGTAATGCATGATTCACACCACAGAAACTGGAAATGAAAACAATAAAATTAAAACTACAGAATACGAATGTTCTTGTGTTAGTGTTTCTGAGTCCTGTGAAAGTGGAGAGGTGGTCTGAAGAATTGTAATAGATGGTGATTTCGGGTACTGTCAGGTCAAATCCAATCACTTTCAAATCTGAAGAGGCATCTGGGCGATGAGTCCTGTCTGTTTCTATCTGTACTGATGTTGAGTGAAGGCAGCGTATTCTCCCTTCTCAAACCAACAGAGCTTTGTCACTTCATGCAGCTGTACAGAGGTTCACCTCAGGCCCAACTCCACACAACCACAAATGTTTCACCAGTGTAGTATCACATTATAAATTCAAACTTTCCGCTATTCTGTTCAATAATCTATTTGATGAGACCGCTCTGTAACAGCTTGGAATACAATAGTTACACACACATGCTGTTGGCTTGTAACATTCAGATTTATGGACCTCTTTTTGATTGCTTGCTTCTCTATTTCACTCCAAGATTGATGGCAGTCTCAGCTCTAATCTTACATTAACGTAGAGAAAGAATTCACAATTTCCTCTGGAAGACTATCAGAATTCTTCAGCTTCATCATAAATCAAATTTTGCTTACAAACACAAACATTCCAATTTAGAGGTGTTATTGTATTCTTTGTGAAGTCCCGGGCACACATCAACTCCCCCTTCTCATGTTCACATTTCAGTAATAAAAGATTTGCAAGTACAAATCTTCTCTGTGGTAGCACTGTAGCTAGTTTGGTTACAACACTGAAATGTGTCATTGAAGCAAGGACACCATTTTAATTGCATTTGTATGCAAACCATTCTGTTCCCTACATATGATTTAGTCTGGAGGGCTGTGAAGATAAAGCTTGCAAAAAGGCCTATTTTTGAAAGATTGTGTGTGTGTGTGTGTTTGTGGGTTCTGTGTGTTGATGAATTAGTTTGAATGTGTACAAGTGTCCACACATATTTAGTTGTACAAACATTTCTCATAGGCAGAAATAATCTGCTTTAGGGCTTGTCACCAGAGTTAGCAAATTCGTTGAGAGACTTTACAATATCTATTTATCAGAAGAGGCAATTTACAACGACTACATGGTGGAATAAACTATTGAGATGTCTTTGAAAGTATGTTGTCTACATAGTGGATCAACAGAGAGGGAGAGAGCAAGCTGAGTAAAATAAATATATCGAAGGTAAATAGTTTCAGTTCCCCTGGAGAATTTACATTTCCAACATATTTTGATGGAATTCAATCAAGGCAGTACAGTACATTGCTGTCAGTCACAGTCATTCAGTGATGGATAAAAAACTCTGATCATTTACTTAAGTAAAAGTACTAAATATTTGCATCTAAATATACCTATCTCCTATACGCATCTCTTTATTTTTAATTGTTCATTTTAATGAAGTAATTGAATGAATAATAAACAAAATAACTTAAAAGGTACAAAAGGCACAGAACATATTGAATATAGGTGAACGTTTGCTGAGTGCACCTTTACACATTAGCCAGTACTGTAGGAAGAAGAGCAGTGACTGAAGATTTAAGGGGTCTGGAGGTGGTCTGAGGGTTGAAGAGGTCAGATACTGTCTTACCAATCATAAACTGTGGCAATGTGAAGCCAGTGATTTTAAAGAAAATGTTCTTTTTTTGAAGATAATGTACTTTTCTCTAAAATCAGCTCTGGCTCCAACACATATTTGTACAAAGTAAAACACACATTATGAATGTGTAAGTGGATACATACTTGTAGGTAGATTTGTATGTGTGTGTGTTCATGTTCATGCTTGTGTGCCTGTGTGCATGCTTGTGAAATTGCACTAGAGCTAAGCAATATCACTGTTGTTATGACTTCACAAAAAGTCAAACATGCATTAGGTCAAACCCCGACAGTTTTAATAATTATTTGATAATGCAATGGTGTGATTCATAAGCATCTCGTTGTTGAATTTGAGTTGTAATGCTATATTACAATGAAAAAAAGTTTGACAATAATATTCCTCATAAAATGTATAAATACAGTGCATGTTTCCTGTTTCTCTCCTTGGCCAGATCCCTTTGAGGCTTTCATAATTTTCTCAATCCGGCACGAGATAAGACGAATAGACCTTCACAAGCGGGACTACAGCCTGCTAGTGCCGGGGTTGAGGAATACTATTGCACTAGACTTCCACTTTAATCGCAGCCTCCTTTACTGGACAGATGTTGTGGAGGATAAGATCTACAGAGGAAGGCTCTCCGAGTCTGGCGGTATGTACACACACGACTTCACACACCCACGTAAGAAAACCTTTGCTACGTATCCAAAGGCTGCAGTGATGTATTGACTAAAGAGAGTTATGTCTTGCTCATCTCCACTCCAGCAGCTGTAATAGAAGTCTAAGACACTGCCGGTGATAACACTCTGTTTTTACTCTATTTATCTTAGATTGACCAGGGTTTTTAAGACATTCTGCAGCACCAGAAGTCTTTAGCTGCTGTAGTACAGTATCTCCACCTCCCAAAATGAGGAATCAAAACTTCTCCTTTGCTATGTATTTTGTGTGGGTACATTTAATACATTCAGTACGTTTGCTCGGTTCTCTTGCCTTTAATTCCTTCTCCAGAGCTGTAGACATCGCCTCTTGGCTGTTCCACTCTTTTGTGAGACACACGTAAAAGCCTCAGCATCTGAGAATAATTGTAAACAGCTAGATTATAAAAAGTATGGGACAAAACATTTAATCTGTAGGCTGCACTTTATTACATGGGAGGTCTTCCCTCAAAAGTTTCCTCTTTTGCTTTGAGAATGTTTTCCTGAGCACTGTAAAGAGACCAACCACCAACGCTACCCCTTGACTACAATGTATGTCAGTCTTACGTAGTCATGCAATTGTGTTGTTGATGTTGTTGTTTCAGGTGTGACAGGGATTGAAGTGGTTGTGCAGCACGGTCTTGCCACCCCAGAGGGCCTGGCCGTGGACTGGATCACAGGGAAACTGTACTGGATTGATAGCAATCTGGACCAAATTGAGGTGGCCAAGCTTAATGGAGATATGCGCACAACACTGATTGCCGGAGGCATGGAGCATCCTCGGGCCATCGCTCTTGACCCTGGGCAGGGGTATGTTATACATTAACTTCCACATACAACACTTCCTGATAGCTGTGATATCCATTAGGCACTGAGATTATTGGAATAAAGTAAAATTACAACCTCCTTGTATTTCTCACTTTCGCATCTGCCTTGATGTATGAAGTTGTCTGCTGTGTTAAGGTCCATTAAGGCAGCAGATATGGAGTACATCAATAACAGTGCTGTGCGCTCCATTCCAGTAATGACAACTGATGTAGCTAATACCCCCCCAACCATTGCTCCTGCTTTATAGGCTTTACTACCCTTTCACTCTTGATCCTAGCCAATGTTTATCTTTAAAACATTTTAAGCAAAACTTCAAATAAAAAGCCCCAAAAATGCTTTGTTCTTTTTTTGTGCATTATTCCCCTCTGGGCCAATTTTCAAAATCATGGTTGTTTATCCCGCTGAGAGACGTGGGTTGAGTGTTTGTAGACTGATCTGTGGCTCTGAAATGGCAGCCTTTCCTTTGCCCCACAGTCAGGAAGCAAGACATTAGAGAAAACACAGCATCTATTACAGTGCATTGATTACACTTTCTTTTTCTTGGAATAACAAGTTCTTTGATAAGCTTTTTATTTTGCTAAATTAGGTTGTTGGACAGCGTCACACTGGGGACAAAAGGTTTGACTCATTATTAGCCACTGATAGGGTTTGAAATTGTACGTTGTTGAAACTGAACTGAAAGCACTCGCTAAGGACAAAGAGAATCATTCTCATGTCAAACACACAGGGCCAGAGGCTTGGACATATCAACTTGTTTAAATCCTTAAAATCGGGGTATTTCATTTTACAAGCATTGCTTGCATCTATGTGTGAATGTAACATGTGTGAATGTGTGTGTGTGTGTCTGGGAGGTGCTCACTAATCTGTATATGTCTGTATGTGTGTTTTTTTACTAGTTATATTTTTCTTACAATTGTTAATGAGATTTACTGAGCAGTGAAATGTTTTATAGAACCTCTTGGGGAGCATATAAGAAATCATGATAATTGTTCAGTTTTTTGTCATTGCAGTTAGTAGAAAACAAACAGTTAGTATTTCATTGTTGGCATGTCCTTAAATTTGTGCAAGGTTTCATGGTTGGTTGTGAGTCTAGTTCACATGTGGGAACAACAAAGAAGCTGAGGGTGATGAAAATGGAAATGACTCTCATAAAATAATTTGAACTCGTCAAATATATAATAATAGTCAACTGGATTAAAAGAGCAAACAGCAAGGAACAGATACAACAGATCTGCAGCAAAAGCACTGACCGATGCTGATTTGTGAGGCAAATGGATTAGACAAACATGATGGACATCTGACATTATTTCAATGTTGGTGCATCATTAATAACGTTAATAAAACACAAAGTTTTGTCTTATTTGCAGTTTTAGATGTAGTTGCTTTTTGAAGTTTTGAATAGGTTAATTATTGTCCCACAGATAATTATTGTCGGTGCTCAAAAATTATAATAATAATATAATTTCCACGCAGTTGTCATGGATGGGGTTTGTATCTACGCAGCCTTTTATGTCCTTTCAGCTGATCAATAAGAAATGACCATGGTGTTATTTCTTTCTTGGATTAAATTAATTTGGCGATGAAGGACAGTTGACATTTAACAATGGCATCTGGCATCCACATGGGCTTACTTTCAATCTGATTAATAAAGAATATTATAGTGAAAATATGGTTAGAAGTTATATTTCAAATATGTAACAAAGCTTGTCAACACAATGCTATCACTGAAATATGTTTATTTTTTTATGATTAATGTATTATAGGCATGCATGTGGGGCATCAGGACAATACACTCAAGGAAACAAGTCTCATTTTATGTGTGTCTCTGCATTGTTACTGGCTATGATTGTTGTTTTACAATTTGTTATCACAAGTAAATGCTATTAGTAGACAAGCGATGCAACGGTTATAATGGTTTGCCTTGACCAGACATTGACATTGTAATAATGTAATTCAACTTCAACAGTCATTATCACATTTAAGTCAAGGTTGATTTTACATTTTATGTGTTTCTTTTTTTATTTAGTTATTAAAGTAGTGACAATGTTACTTGCATCATTTTCTTTTTTATCATATTGCATTTCCCCAGACATTGATTAGAATTACTGTGCAGTAGATTTACCTTTGCACTTTGTTTCCCTTTGTGTTCTTATATGTGCAACTATACTATACTATATTAGTTGACTATATTGTTTTAATATATCATGCAAATAAGAATTGTTGCAGTAGTAGCAGCTGCTGTTAGTCAAAGAAATAAGTTCTGCAAGGAAAGATATTGATTTTAAAAATGTAGGGGTGTCTAGGAAAATGCACTCACCCTCCACTGCAGAGACCCAAGTTCACTTCTCATCATACACAACTGTCAGTGTTTGTCAGTGAAAATAGACGATAAAGCTAATGAAGGATCATGTCCATGTCACTGCACTGTGACTCTACTGGTTGGTCAAGGCGCCCTGGGTGGAGAAGGCTGGGATCTGGGTAGATAAGCATGATCCTTTATGCACCTGAAGGTACGATTACATTAGCCTTCCATTCAGCAGAACTGTCCTGCACTCAGCCATGAAAAAGGATTTGATGTCTTGCTTTTGATATAAATTATAAATAAATATTAGGTGGAGTGATTGAAAACTGTAAACAGTGCATGAGAGCGATGCTGTAGTCTTTGTTTTGTGTGTCTTTGTTTTAGGTTGTATAGTATTATCTGTGCATCCTGGATATGCCTTGATGTAAGTGCAATAATTTAGACTTTTATTCAGTGAAAAACCCCCAACATGCCTGCAACCTATGAGCCTGGCCCTGGGTTCTGCAGGTACAATGTTCCTATTTGCTACCTGTAAGTGTGGATTCTTTCCCTGGTCTGTGGGAAAGAGGTTTGACTCACATGTAGCTACAGGACTGGAATCTGTTTCACCAATGTGAAATCCTCATGCAAGGCAGGTGGTGATAGTAGCCATCTGGCTGGTGGTCCTCTTGCCCCCCTGCTCCTCTTAATGTAGGCGGTTTAGTTCAAATTTTAAGTACAAAAGGTACAAAAACTCAGTTAATTGTTGTGGTATATTCACAGCCCACCTCATCATCTCAACAGTTTCTCTCAGGTGTTTCAGCAGCCCATATGTGACTTATAGCACTATTTTTATTGACGATAACAAAGTGTATTTCTTCCTTAAAATAATCACTGGTACATCCAGGTACTTTCCAGTTTGATAGAATTGTATACACATTTGTTAATGATACAAATTAAATGAATATTAGTAGTGCAATTACTTTTATCAGAGTAATTAAGAAGAAATGAGCTATTGATTGAAACAAGTAGTTGTTTATTTTCTCCGAGTAACTACTGCCGGTTAGTAACACAGTTGGGAAATTTTATGTTCTTCCTGCTTACAGAACATGATTAGATTATATAGGGTAATACAAATTAAACAAAAAAATAATAATTTTCTCTGTTGCTGTGTTGCTAGTGTTTTGTACTTGGTACTTACTTTGGATAAATGCATCTGAGAACCAGCCAGTGGTTGTATACTGTGGTCGGTATATTTCAGATTAAAGCAAAACCCAGACATTCCTAAAATCAATTTAACACTCTTAAGAAATGAGTAATCTGCTCATGCACTCTCTCCTATAGTACTCTTTAACATTTCGGAGGATGACTACATTTCATGGCTGTACAGAGTAGGATTAATGGGTGCTTTTGGTGCCTAAAGGCGCATTTCCATTCCAGGGCAATAATTCTAATCTAATTACTTGAATCCACTCAAAGGAGTGGGTCATTGATCAGGGAGGCCTTATCAAGTGAATAAGGCTATTGATCTGGACAAGGATATTTCTTCCTAACACTGTTTCGTTGTCGTCAGTATGTGATTTAAGCTTGAGCACCCATTTTCTCCATCGTTCTAGCTGACTTTGTGGACCAAGGCAGGACAGAGGTGCTGTTTGCTGGGTTGGAGTCGGACTCTGGATACTGTACATGGTCACATCAATGACGATGTTCATTTCCAGGCCTCATTAAGCTGTGAAAAGTCATAATTAAACAGATGGCCTTCCATTTTAAGGCCTGTCGCAGATGTTAAGGGTTGCACTGGATCGCTGGTGCTGTTCTTGGACATAACTGCCACTGCCTGTGTTAATGCATACAGTTAAAACATCATTGTCTATTTAATTACTTATATATATATATATTAAACATTTATATTATTATAATATTTATATATCTAATATTTAATAGTCTAATAGCATTGACAAGTACAAATGTGTAAGGAATTGATCTCAGATAGCTATTGGGGCTTACAGCCTTTGTAGTGGATCTTTAAAATAAGTGTGTATATTGTTGCTCGTCTTCAGAAAAACAAATACTAACTGTTGTCTTTGCTCCAAGGATCCTCTTCTGGACTGACTGGGATGCTACTTTCCCCCGAATCGAGGCTGCATCAATGAGTGGAGGAGTTCGTCACATTGTGTTCAAGGATATGGAAATTGGCGCCTGGCCCAATGGACTGACTCTGGATCATTTGGAAAAGAGGATTGTTTGGACAGACGCACGGTATACCATAAGGGTTTTCATGTTGTGTGCAGAAGCATCCACACCTTTTATAACTTTTCATGCATGTATGACATTACATAGGATTCACACCATTTGCTAAGTAAAAACGTTTTTTGAGTCTCCATTTGCCCAGTGGGCATTAAATAATGAAGGACATGTAATATTTAGAGATCTTAGTACAATGGCCTGTTTGGTTTTAAGTGGGCCTTGAACAATTTAACAGTTCCATCAGTGAACTGGTGAGTTACACTTTGATCTGCCTATTTCTACTGTTCCCTTTCAATGCATTTGAAGAGCAGTTATGGCTCTTTGTGTTGGTCTCTTTTTAACAGCTCTGACGCCATTTTCTCTGCACTCTATGATGGAAGTGGGGTCATCGAGATCCTCAGGGGCCATGAATACCTGTCCCATCCCTTTGCTGTGTCTCTCTTTGGAGGCAATGTCTACTGGACGGACTGGAGGACAAACACTTTAGCGAGAGCCAATAAGTGGACTGGGCGAAATGTCACAGTCATCCAGAAGACGAGTGCTCAGCCTTTTGACTTGCAGATCTTCCACCCCAGCAGGCAGCCACAAGGTGAGAACAGTTTTTCTGGCTTTACTGTTGGAGATGGGACACTCACAGAAAAGGTACATTTCAGTATGTTAGCTGGAACCACGTCACTATATAAATTGTTAGTTCTGCTTTCATAGGATATTTCCATTCAGGGACATTTAACTCCTAGAGTAATGCCATGAATGCAGGCTTGGAAGGGGGTGTGTTACCTTATTTAGCATGGCATTTACTTGTAATTATACATTGTTTAAAACCACACAGCCTCATAATTATATCTGTATAAACCATGTTTAAGATCTTACTATCACTGCAAAATAAGTTATTATTCCGTGTTGCTTATTTCGTAACACGACTGCACAGAAAACAGAAAGGTGACATAAAACATTTTTACCATGTCTGTGCCTCTGTACATTTAGTTCAACATCACTCAAGATTCATTCTGACCTTCTGATTGTAAACTCCAAATAATTGCTATCAAAATAGTCTAGGGTCATAACTGCAATGAGAAGGGTTTAAGAACAGTAACCACTTTATTTTGGGCATATCGTTTGCTGGCTTGTGCACAAAAAAAGGATGGAGGGGGCTTGTTAAGGGGTTTAAAGTGTTAAACCCTATCGCATTACACTCTATAGCAGGGGTCTCAAACTCGCGGCCCGCGGGCCAATTGCGGCCCGCATAACGATATTTTGCGGCCCCCTACTTGACAGCAAAGTTTATGGTTAGTGCGGCCTGCGCATTTTTCTCATACGCACATGTGTGAGTTGTTGCCAAGCAACGCAAATTAGCAACGTCAGTGAACTGCAGCGTCGTTTATTACGTTGGTTTCTAAATCTCTCTATGTACGTTTCTTTTGTCACCCAGCCCCAGTCATGTCTTTCTCAAAACCTGCTGTGAAGAGAAAAGTTGAGCACAGACAATTTCAGGATAAGTGGGAGACGGAATATTGTTTTGTTGAGCACAGGGGCATTCCGACGTGCCTTATATGCACAGAGAAATTTGCGGTGCACAAGGAGTACAACATCAGACGTCATTATTTAATGAGACATGCTGAGGAGAATGCAAAATACCAGGGAAATGAGCGAGAGGCCCGGGTCGCCAAACTTAAAAC